>JAANBA010000028.1:77578-266206 GCA_014621435.1 Neopestalotiopsis clavispora
CNTTNTNNNNCNNTNTNNNTCANGACGGNNTCCNNGATTNGNNANNNTNTNATNNNTNGNNTAGCCNTTAACGTCCGTCACCCANTTGTGGGCACCCCCNATATTTGGGCACCCCGGAAATCCCTTACCGCNATAAATACCCTTNTTTTTTTAAATTTTTATTTATTTATTAATTTATATTTAAATANTACNAAATTTTGCAAAATGCTTAAATTAGATAAAAATGCCTTCGTATACGGAAAATTAATATTANNTAGGCTTTTAAAGCAATTATATAAGGTTAATTTATAAAAAAAAGCTNNATTANAATAGGGTATTNNACGATTAATATTNTAAAATCGAATNNGAGGNANNTAATTAAAANATATTATTNCCTTTTTTAATTAGCAAAAGCTTTTACCGATTAATAAAAATTATNTNGCTAATTAGGTTCGANTTTAGGCTAATTTAGGATTGNTATTAATTTATTAATAANTAAANNATTTTGCNAANCGNATTTTANAAATTTATAAAAATATAAAACNTTTTNGAAAANAATTANNTATAATNTTTTATTAAAANNAANNTATTAATAAAGGTTTATAAAAGCAAAGCTATCGATTTATANCGTATAAATAAAGCTATAATTAATATTATTAGGNTATAATTTANNNATTTNGCTATACCTAAAATTATAGCTATTAAANNTACGAANCGATATAATATNNACGAAATTAATATTTTTAAAAATAAGGGATTAAACGGATTTATTTTTNNATTATTAAAAGCTNNTTTTATTCGAAAGAAATAGCCTNNNTCCCGTNNTTAAATTATTTTTATCGAATATATTTNNNNAAGCGNTAATAAGCTATTTTTATTTATAATATATAAGGGAAAAAATATTTAATAATAATAATTTCCTTTAAATTTAACCCTATTCGGTTTTTAAAGGTTTACGGTAATAAAAAAATAGGTGGATTTTAAATTTTTATAGCTTTCGAATAATTAAAAAAAAAGTCTTTATTCNTTTTATTTAGCTAGGCGATTTTTAAAAAGCTAAATTATTTATATTAAATAGCTATAAAAGCTACGAAATTACGGAATTTATATATATATGCTTTAAAAATAAAATATATTTAATTTTTTTACCGCCTTATACGTCGCATATTTTTTAATTTTTTAATTAATTAATTTTCGGTCCTTTTAAAGCAATATATAAAAAAGAGCTTAGGAATTTTAATTAATAGGATATTAATATTATTATAAGCAAAAGGAATTTTTTAATATATTATAATAAAGCTCGGAAAGCAGCTTTAATAAAAAAAAATATTATTAATAGCTAAAAATAAATTAGGTTATAGCTTATAAATATAGCTAAGCCTTTAATAAGCCCTTTATTATTTAAAAATGCGAAAATTTTTATTAAATAAATTAAAAAGGTTTATAAAGGGTATTTCGATAATTAGGGAAATAGGAAATAAGTAGTAAATATATTAGTAATAGCGTAATTAATTTTTCGAAAAAGGGATAAGCTTCGTAATTAATTTAGCTTATTTAGCAAATTCGATATTAATATTTTTATATAACGTTTATTATTTCGGAAAATTTAAAAAGGCTTCGATAAAAAGGATTACGAATTAGCAATTATTTAACGAAAAATTAAAATATTATAAGCAAAAATTAATGCTAATAAGGCTAAAAAGCGTAAAAAGGTTAAAATTAGCCTAAATTCGAAATTTGCCGATATCGAAGCTATCCGGAAGATTTAAATCGAGGTTAATAAAATTAACGATAATTTAAATAAATTTAGCGATTTTAAAAACCCTAATAATAATAAAAAATGTATTATTATAATAATATAATTAAAATAAAAATTAATTAAAATTCACGGTTAGAATATAAGCGCATCGAAAATAGGGGTGCCTAAATATGGGGGGTGCCCACAAGTGGGTGACGGACGTTAGTGGCTGGTGGCAGTGGCTAAGTCAGATACACTTGGCTCGCTTAGCACTGTGATTGAGAACCCATGCACTAAAGACAGCCTTAAAGCCACTGAAAGTTCGGGTTTCGGGATTCATGGCGTAGATCTGCACATAACTAAGTTGCGGAACTCGGAAACCCCACATCATAATATCCAGTATTTGGGTTCATTATAACACATCTCCCTGATACCATCATTTGAGTGCTTTACACAGCGTCTCAAAATTCACACGTTCAAACTCATTATGCCGCCAGTTCCAGGTCAAAAGTGCGTACTGATTACAGGGTATGTTCACATGTTCTATGGTGCTGCTGCCATTTCCCCACATCAAACGCTCAACGGACATCCATAGTTGTACGCCTGGCGGAATTGGTCATGCATTGGCGGTCGAGTATGAGAAACAAGGTAGATCCCTTCCAAAATCATTTCAACGACACAGAACCTAACGCAAGACATTGCAAAAGGACTATACGTTTTTGCGACGGCGCGAACGCCAGCAGTGATAGCCGATCTGGCTGGTCCAAACATCAGTGTCTTGCAGCTTGACGTGACGGACAGCACGAGCATTTCAAACTGCCAGTCAGAGGTTGATCGCATAGCTGGCGGTCGATTGGACATTCTCATCAATAATGCGTAAGATCGTTGCACGAGAATATTGCGTCAAAGCTATGCTAATCTCTTGAAATAGCGGTCGTACACATACTCATCCGGCCCTCGACATTTCGATTCCAGATGTCCGAGAGACGTTTGAGACGAATGTCATTGGAGTCATGGCCATGGTAGCCGCGTTTGGAGGGTTGCTGATAAAGGCGGAAGGGTTGATCATCAACATTGCATCACTAGCAGCTGTGACGCCCTACGTGTTCGGGAGTGTATTTGGTGCGACAAAGGGGGCGATCATGAGTTATAGCAGGATCCTACGACAAGAATTACGACCTTTCAACGTACGGGTCATGGTCTTGATGACAGGCTTTGTCAAGACTGGTACGAAAACCATTCATCGAACACTCCCCGAAGATTCATTTTACGACCGAATTCGCCACCTGTTCGAAAAGAGGGTCACTTACAGCAAGTCAACCTCCACGCTGAGCCCTAAAGAATATGCATTGGATATAGTCGAAAAGTCCTTGAGATCAGAACGCCACCCAGTCCTCCGGGCTTGGTTTGGAAGACCTGATTGGTACTGGAGCGGCGGCAAGGCAAGAGAGGTCTGGTGGGGTCAGACAATATTTGGCGAGTTGCTCACCGATGCCGTGTGCTGGAAAACGTTCCAGCTGGAGAAATTGCAAAGACTTGTGCTGCAAGATCGCAAGCGTTGACTAGTAAGATAGAATAATCTATTAAGTTAGTCTAGCTATTGACTAAAGAGAACGACTGATTGTCATTGCATCGCATGAGCTTGGAACCTATCAAGGTGTTCGTGTTCGTGAGTCCATCGTCAGCGTAGTAATGCCTCGCCCTCAGATAAAGCAGAAGCCTATCTGGATGAATGAGGTCATAATTATTCACGCGAATGTAGGAAATCTGCCCCCAATGAACCTTTTCAGTCCCCCATTAATGCCTTTTAGAGACTAGTTGAATTGCATGCGCATTCCTAGTGCCTTGAACTGGTTTTGCTTCTGCGAGCCGCGACATCGGCTAGCCCAGATTTGTTTGAGTCGACTCTCGTTTCCACCGCAAGATTGTACCTCCGCCTCTGTCAACCACACATCGTCTAGGGCGGCGGCCTGGGCTTCGTTGAGAGTCCAGCACACCTGCCATGCATCGTTGTAGTATTGTAAGCCGACTCTGGATTGTGTGT
Organism: Neopestalotiopsis clavispora; assembly: GCA_014621435.1. Lineage (NCBI taxonomy): Eukaryota > Fungi > Ascomycota > Sordariomycetes > Amphisphaeriales > Sporocadaceae > Neopestalotiopsis > Neopestalotiopsis clavispora. Next base: position 81,340 of record JAANBA010000028.1, read on the forward strand.
ATCTCTGTATATCCTCCGCCAAACTTTGTTCAACTGAAGACAGCAGAGTGTTGGCGAAACACTCGTACCGAGGTTTGTCGAGCGAGAACAGCTTGGTTGCCTTTGCAATGTTTTCGCGAGCCATTAGATCTCGGATGGTCGAATTCATGACCGCAACCAACTGCTTGCGGCGGTTTTCGACCTCATCACGCTCGGAATCCATCTTCATGATATTCACCCATTTGTTGTTGTTTAATGAACCGTATCTTCTTGGAGGGTAGACAAAGAGCGCTCGATTCTTTCTCCAAACCGTCCAAGGTGCTAGTGTCTCGTGCCATCCCATCTGGGGACTTGAAAAGTCGACGGCCATTTGTTCACCATTTGGGAGCGTTATGCGTAGTAGAAAATGCGTGCTGAAAGCAATGTGGTCTTCCCAATCTATGTTGCCGAAGGTGTTGCATGTTGGCCTGTGGATATTGCGGGGGATGACGATGATTTCCTCGATAAGTAAACCAAGGGCTTTGTGGAATAATTAATGGAATGTTTTTAATATCCAATGGAAAATACAGGCACTTACGTTTGAGTAAAGTATCAAGGAGGGGCTTGCAGACACGTGTGATATCTGGGCACTTGTTTGCCATTATCGCTGCAAGAAAGATCTCCTCCGACGGAGCCCGATCTCGAGTGAAAGTCGAAGTCTTCGACCTTCCTGTAACGACGCATTCTACTTTGGGGCGATCGGCGCAATACAGAATGCCATTCCTGACGATGAGTTCCTCCAGGACCGGCGCGAAGGTGTTTGACTGGAATTTGATATGGAGCGCTTGAATCAATTGCACAGCTCTCCAAAGCTTCTTGCGGGCTGCGCATAACTTCTTGTGGGACGGCCAGTGCGACTCCTGGCACTGCTTGCTGCAGTATAAGGTACATGTTATCATACGGTTAGGGATCTTGACAGGACACGCGCTGCACCAGGTTAAGTTATGAGGGCCTTTGCCACAGTTAGAACAAGCCTTGGAGGACTCATCGGTGAGGTATGCGTGTGTTGCTGTATCGGTATCGGTCTGGGGCCGTGTTTCCGGGGCATCTATGCCTATGTCAACGCCGCCCTCAAGGGGCGTTCCTCGGATTTTGCGCGGCCCATGCAAGAACTCGTGACCGAGGCCTGCTGGGGGTCCGTGTGGTCGCGCCCGGGCCGGGAACGGAAACAACGCTCGCTGCTCAACATCGCCATGCTTTGCGCGCTGAACCGGGGTCCCGAGTTGACGGCTTAGGGGACAGTCTTCGTCTTTTCTGCCTTGAGCGATCCAGCGATAGTACTGGAGCTGTCGGTCTTTCTGAGACACCACGGAGTATGGGGCTGCTTTGGACAGCGCTAGCTTACCGATGTGCTGCTGGAATATCAAGTTGCCGCAGGGGTTGGTAAAGAATATTTTAGCCGCCGAGAGAAGAAATTGATAATCCGGGTCTTCTGAATCAGACTTCAAGAAGTTGTCGATGGCGGTGGCGTAGCAACGCATGTCGATGTCGCCATATTGTGTAATAGTTCTGTGGTCGCAATCGGGATCGGGTAGGGCCCCGAATAACTCCTCAACGGCATCCATGTCGATACCACCGCCCTGCAAACCATGAAATTAGCCTTCGTCACACAAATTTAAATCATGCGAAGAAGCACTACCTGTATTTCTCAAAGCTCCGCGTTATTGCTGTTGTGTGGACCATGGAACTGGTTGTTCTTGGTTGGGTTGGCATGGACGAAGAGGTGTCAGAGGAGGGTTGACGTTCGACAAACGACACGATGAGGATGCCTTCGAGCCTGATGAAAATTCATGAAGCAAGAGCGCCTTCTGTCCTTGCTTTTGGAGAATTCCTTGCTGGAAGATAGATTGCGCAGATGAGCCACACGCTCACATCTAGATCTCGAGACCTGGCAGGCGAAAATTGGGCTAAAGTGTTGTCTGCGTTAAATTGTGGGTGACAGGTACTGACCACTGGTTAGGTTGAGGTCAAGGTCAATCAATTTCATTCGTTTCAGATTATTCCAGCGCCTCGGGTAACGATTTTGTCTTTCCCTTTTCATCGCGGACTAACTTATGTCCATTAGAAGGTGCCGAGTCACATGACAGAAGTCCCGTGTAAAACAACGAAATTTAAATATGAATTGAACGATGAAAACATGTCTGTATTTTCTTCTTACCCACTCATTACACTGCGTAGTGCAATCAAAAGATTCGTTCCACCCTGTCTATAGCATCGGAGTCCCGAAGGCTCCTTTCTGAACACAAATCTTATCGGTCATGATAAAATAGACCTTCGTCACCTAGTAGGGAATACCAAACAAGATGTGTCTGCACACTTGAGGGGGAGAATTGAGTATAATATTACAAAAACTCTTTTCGTACTGTATTTTCTGGAAATGTATCTTATGTATTGAGAATATGGTTGTATTTATTCCAACGCTTATCCAGCCGCCTATGGCCTTCACAGGCTTCACAAGGGGGTGGAAGTGAGGAAAAAAAAAAAAGAGTACCAGGTAGGATTCGAACCTACACCTTACAACATTGATAGTGAGATGTAAGGGTCAGGAACTGCACGCGGCTCAGTGGATATCTCAGCCCGGGGAGCGCCCCGGCAAGCCCGGGTCTGGTTAATGCCTGAGGGGGCCTTGGACCATTACCCTACACTCTCAATGTTGCAATGCTACCATTACACCACTGGTGTTTGTTTGTTGAGATTTAGATGCTTTTCTCAAACCATATCCTTTGTTCATTCAACATCTGCATTCTTTCCATTGCTATTGAGGTGAGTGGAATTTCTACCTGTATATGCAAACGCAGCACTACTACTTTGGTGTCACAAGAACATAAGTCACAACATTTAGTATCAAATAATCTCACCTGAGACAATAACGAAGGGGAATGAAGTGATCGTAAACGCAACGAAAGTAAGTTGAGTTAATCCTCTAGAGCTACCAAAGAGATGCGCTGAAGAGCTATCTAATATACCCAAGCAGGTGATCTGCGGTGGGTCATACTCCGTCACGTAACAAATAAATAGGTAATCATAGAATAACACTTGAATTTGCATACAGCATTGCAAAATTGATTCCATAGCGCGCTAGAGGATTCCAACGGTCATCCCACACACAAAAATGTTTGCAGATAGAAACCATGGGCGTCACATATGTCAGCCAATGATCATGAAAGAAATACAATTTCTGCAGAGTCTATTTATGTGTTTGACCGTTTTGTCTTGCATCAAGATGTTGTAATTCCTTTTATTTCGAAACCGCTCTGCTGTGAGTGATCCACGGTCCTCAAAAGATACCTAGGTATAGATACATTAATCGCGGTGAGAGGCTTTTACAAGCCGTCAGTCTGCCTGCCTCACAACCTCGCTGGCCCACTCAACAGCGATTTCATCTCCTCCAGGATTTCCCATATGTCGCCGATTCTCCAACAACCGCACCTCCTTTGGTCGACCGCGGCTTGCGACAAGCCAGCTGTCCTCGATTGGGAAAACTGAATCCTCGAGGCCGTTGACGATGAGCAGCCTGCAACTACGCCTGTCGAGCATGCCAGCGTCTTGGCCTGTTTCGAGGCTGAACCGGTTCCCGGCTTCTCGCGCGTATGCCTCAACGTCGGGCTCCTCGCTAAAGCTGATGGTTTCATCGTTACTCGTGTTCCTTTGTACCCGCCGTCGAAACCCAAATTTCCACGCCAACGCCTCGGCCAGTCCAAAAGGGTATTCCATGTGATCCTGAGCCCGTATCCAGTCTGGCTCAAACATGTAGTGACAGGCCCCGCCGTGACAGATCACCGCCAGCAGGCGATCGGCGTGCGTATGCGCGAGGCGCAGCGCGTGATATCCACCCGTGCTACATCCACGGGCCACGACGCGGGCTGCATCGAGCTGGAACTCGTCCCTGCCCGTTGTGGCGATCCAGTCCAACACGGACGAGAACAGCCGGTCCGATGCCGAGGGATCGCTCGCCGCCGCCGGCGAGTCCGCTGTTCCCGGGATGTCGACATTGAGGACGGCGAGGCCCGTGGCCAGGTGCGCGGTGGTACGGGTCGTGCTGTCACTGCGGTACGAGTCCAACCCAGAGATGAGGAGTAGAATGGGCCAACCGTTCGGTGGCTTTTGTTGCGGTGAAGATGATGATGACGGAATGCGTAGATTAGCGAGAATAGGCCTATCAGCCTCATCTACACCAGCCTTGGCGTGCGAAAATTGAATGGCGACTTCGCGGACAGGCGGGTCAAGGTACGCGCCTCCGCGCAAGTAAGCGGCGCGGCCGAGCTCCCAAGCCTTTTGTCCCAGTGGTGAGCGGTTGACGGGGAAACGGGCGATGCGGTAGACGGCCGCAGCGCGGAGGAAGAGGTCGCGGGCCCGGTTTGTGTCTTTGTTCTTCTCGCACTCTTCGGCCTTACGGACCAGGGCCGCAGCCACGGGCAGAAATGGCGCGGCGTACCCGTCCGGGTTGTCGACGAGAGCTGTAGCGTCATTACGGAAGTTGGCAATCAGGGAGGCGAAAACGGGTTCGAAATCTTCAAAAGCGGCCTCGCCAAAAGGGTACTCGGCTTTGCTGCAGAGGTCTCGCCACCTCAACTCCCACAATTGTGTGATGGAGTCGTGATGCGGGAAAGCTTGAGTCTTGTCCACGGCAGATTGCACGTGGAAACCCAGAGGACGGTCAAAGGGCGCCATTGTGACAAACGCAAAAAGAATCAGGTTGCTCCAATCGAAGATGTGTAAGTATAGCTTTGGTCCAAGTCAGCAAAGGCCCTGGTATCTCTGGTGGGGGCAGATCTGACTTCAAAAATATGTTGAATCTTGATGTGGCTTTGATGTCGCGTGCAGCTGTGGTATGATTGCGATGGGCTTCTTGTTCTGGTTGCAGGTGGCGGAGTTTTGGAACATTTATAGACCCTCTCAATCTCGGTGCGCAATACATACCATAATGACCGTTGTCGCATAATCCGCAACGGAGCTCGGAATTACGAAGAGATCAATTCACTTAAATCTGACTAAGAAATTTATAGACATCCGTTTTGCCAGAGGTAGTAAATTGCTTATAAGATGATTATGCACTACCTGAACTTTCGTATTTTGCAAGCCCGAAATGGCCGGTTTGCCTTACCCCAAGACACCCAGAGAACGGCGAACGTGACTTTCGCAAATCATGATTGCAACTGGTTCAGTATATGCTATCATTCGCGGACTTGAAACCTCGCATGCAAGACCATACTACAATAGCTCTCTGCAATGGACCTTGCCAAATCCTTAAAGTTATTATCGTGAGTGTCTGCTGTCTCTGGGGATTCCATGACATGCTTAAATAGATTCATTTCAGATGCAACGAAACAACTTTCTGTGACCCAAAATTAAGGCCGCTGCTACAGTACACCGTGGTGGTTCCGCATTCACTTTCTGGCAGAAATCCGCAGAAACGTGAAGAATTTGACTTCAACTAAGATCATTGGCATAACTCACTTTGTAACCGATGCGGTATGGATATCGAAAACTCCGGCATCCACCGACCCAAGCTCCACGCCTCTAGGTCGAGGGACCAGCAAGGCTTAGGAACACGCTCCGCACAACTTCCTGTACGGCAATACGAGTAGCTAGATATCAAGCCCTGTAAATTAATGAACATCCATTATAAGAGAATTCCAAAATCAGAAATCTAGCTGCATCACCATCAATTCTGGGCATCTCCTACCCAGAATGACCTGGAATTATTATTTGATAGATTCACAGAAATAGTGACTTAGTAACAATTACCCGTCTTGGTGCAGTGGTAGCACGTCTATGGTCACCAGGAAAGCCTACTGCGCGGAACTGGCCCTTCGGGAGGAGACCCGGGTTCGATTCCTGGAGATGGGATTTTTTCTTTTTTTGTCTGTGTCTGACTAAGATGTCTGATAAGAGAGTCAGTCAGTCAGTCAATCAACAGTCATTCTATAATATCCGGTTGATTTTAAAAATCTTTTTCTTGATAGGAAGACGGACGGAACCGCTGTTGGTGTTTCGAAGGTAGAGGTGAAGGTGCGCAGGTAAAAAGCGGGCCCCGCATGGCGCGTAATGTCGAGGTGGCGGCGTGGATCAATTTGAGTTGACCGGGCGGCCAACAGGAAACCTTGCGGTCGTCAGCTTATCTAACCTAGGGCAGAGGGGGACGGGATGCCGAGTATTCTAGCGCCTATGGTCGTATATACCAGCATATGAATAAAATTGAGCATATATTCGACAATTTTCAGTACGACAATTGAACATGGTCGGGGTGACTGCTGTGCATGAGGCTAGCCACACGGATCCAGACGTGTAAGGCATGTGAACACAAACCTGCTCTCATACCCAGCCATATGCGAAGTCATCTTTACTCACCATGAGAACAGCGAATGATCAGTGCTGTGTACAGCCATAACCATGGCTGACCTAGTTTCCGTCATCCCATTGGCCTTTCCAGCAGTCAATCCGGGGTCCGATTATACAATGACGCTAATTTGGATTGCTGGTGGGTCATGCTAGGACGAATGCTAGACGATTGTGAGACCATGAAGTTCTGAACATGAGATTCGACACGATATTATGCCCAGTTGTCATTTTTACTCAGGCCACGAGTTGGCGAAACCTCGGCTCTAGGTATACAATGTTCATGGTCTTGCAGTTATGGACTGGGGCCTGGGCCATATTGTTGATCACCATCAAGCGGGTGATCCGGCTGCTGGTAGTGGGGCGGGCATGTTTTACGTTAGTGCGATACGGCCCTTCATTCTGGATTCCCTGCATTAAACGTAAGGAAGAGGAGTGGCCTTTCAGAAAACACAAGTCCCGATTTATAAATCCTGCCTATATTAGTAACCATGATAGTATTCAGTCCCAATTAATCGGGATCTTTGATGTTGTTCCATAACATTGGGCATCCTCCCGTAGCGGAACCTTATGGGCTGCAGCTCGTTGGGAACACAGCGGGTTCGAAGTCGAGGCTGGATCAGCGGGTTACTGCGTTGGTCGGCGACGTGGCAGCCGTATTGCCTACTGTGGCAAAGGAGGTGCACAATACATGAGCATACGCATGTCTCATGTACGCGTCCATATGAGGTCTTGCAGCGTGATTCTTTTTGCGCTCATATTTACATCATAAGCCTTGGTCTCCCAGTACATATTCTTGATGCCCCAAACTCAGAGCCTTTCGTGCTGATCCCTTCCTTGCGGGTGGTGGATACGTCCCCAAAATGGATGCATTGATGTATGCGCTGCAGCGATATTCGTCTATTCTACCTCATTTGATCACTGGCTGACCACCAACTCCTCTCGAGTTGTGTGTCATGATTTGGGCGTATGGGTCTCGTAACTGAGCAAACTAGTAGGGTATCAGTCTTTTCCCTCCTCTTTTATTTTCCACTGGCTCCTCAAAAAACAATCAACACTCCGTTACAGGTTTGTTTTGCGCGTCGTTCTGTCCATATATCACCTGCTAGTACAATGGCGCATGCGCTTTCTCTGCCTCAACTCTCTCTGGATCCATCATTGCGAGAACACTGCAATCATGTCAAGCTCCGAAATTGACGCTATGATGAATGGGTCATGGGAACCAGCGCCCGACGGTGTTACAGCCAACTACGACAGCCCGCCAAATATGACCGTGGGCACTTATATCATAGTCAGCATAGGTTTGGCCATTACCACAGTGCTGGTGCTGTTGCGAGCCTATGCAAAGATTGTTTGCCTTAAAGATGTCCGTCTCCCCGATGGTATGCACTGCTCCCTCGGTTCCCTTACCGTGACCTCGAAATATTGACATGTCTTAGTCTTGGCCTTGGTGGCATTTGTAAGTGAAAGGCTATACTACAGAATATTATTGTTCAGAGCCGACACGTGCAGGCTTTGTATTGCGGTTTCGTGTGGTCCATCTACGATACTTGCCAAACCGCCGGCTATTTAGTGGACATATGGAATTACAGGTTTAAAGACGCAACCGAATTCCTCTACGTATGTGAAGACTTGCACTCACCATAACATAGCTGAAGGTTGGCATCACTGACTATCGACACAGCCGAGTTTCATAACGACCATCCTCTACCCTCTAGTCCTGCTCTTTTTGAAAAACGCCATTCTGCTCGAATGGGCGCGTATCTTCGTTCCCACGGGCACCCGAAACTACTTCTGGTGGATCGCCCATCTGGTTTCGGTATTCAATGCCCTGTTTTTTGTCGCCATGTTTTTTACGTGGACCTTTTCTTGTTCTCCAGTCGAGAAATTCTGGAAGCCCTGGATCCCTGGCACGCAAGTCAAAATGGATCAACTTGATTTGGTCATGAGTGGAGTCAACCTGGCAACGGATCTTGTCATCCTATACCTTCCTCATCAGGTGATCTGGAAGCTGAAGTTACCTACACAAAAGCGCCTCGGTGTTTCATTCATCTTTGCCACGGGTGTTATGTAAGCGCTTTTCCACTCGTACCAAATCGCCATCCCGATGGTCGTGCTAATAGTGCAGTGCTGTCGCCATGGCCGCGGCGCGTCTACCGTGGACGTATTGGATGTGGACGTCCAACAACCTCACACGTGATTGGTGCATAGTCAATCTCTGGGGTACGGGCGAGATGACGTTCGGGTTCGCGGTATTCTGCATGCCGGTTTCTGCCGTTGCCACGGCACGACTCCGGCTCTCCACAGTATTCACAACCATAAGGACATGGCTCAGCTCACTGTCGTCAAAGGCAGATAAATCGGAGCCGCACACCGGCTCATCAACGCCCGAGTGGGAGCTGAAGAATAGCCCCTATCGTCGAATCAATCCACCCAATGCGGTGAACCGACCGCAGGCCGGTTCTGATGGCAATCTCGCGTCATCTCCACACAACGATGAGCAGTCTCCGCCGGCGAACAACAGCTCTACTATCCTACGAACCGTACATCTCACGCAGGACTATGATGAGCGGACAGATGGCGAACACAGCCGCCAACACTCATGGAATACTCAGCCATGAGACTACGGACGCGGTGCGTGAACAAGTACTGGGGGCTCCATATAGTAGGAGTCGGTAATAAGAAACATTATTCATTATATGATGGGTCGGATTTGCCGTTTGGACTTGGTGTTTAATGTAGTACTCATAAGGATTGAGCATGAACAGCCTAGGCCCTATCTACACGGTATCATTCACATTCGTTGTTCTAGATGTCTACTCCGCAGGAGCGTAACACAATTCATACGGGCTCACTTTATGTGTGTAGATTTGTCCAGACTGCCAATAAGTTTTGTAACTCTCGTTGGCTTCCATCCCGCCTCAGCTGTGCCGCTTGCCGTTCTGTTACTGACCTTCCACTCCCTTATGAAACAGTCATTCTGATCCGGTTTCCGACGTGATTATTTACCCTCCATCCTGGCACTATTGAACACTTTGGCTCGTCACAGTCGCATTTTCCCAAAATTGATCGCCAAATCTTGGTACAGCTGCAGGAGTACAGCTGGGTGCTGATGGCTGCCAATAACTTTTGGTGGCGACCTCGAATTCGTACGTAGCCTTGTGGGCAGCACAATCACGTTAGAAGACAATGTTGTCACCCCACTGTAAGCCCCGCAGCGGTAGGTAGGTATGTACTCAGGACAGTACCTATGTAAGCGCCGTCACAGCACGAGCACATTCATTAACTGCTTTCAACATTGTAATGAAAGCATGTCAATATGTTCATCTAATATATATCCATGTCGTAGGTCGAATCGTCTATCGCTATAGCGTATGTTAACGGAGGTCGAATATGAGATATAGATATATGGCGCTATTCACGGGTAAGAGCATCATTCGACCGATGGAGTTTAACTATCTGGGTATATCGTAATTCAGCTCACTATCTGTCACGCAGCGAGATAAATTTATTGTAGATGTGATATATTCGGCATTGCGAGTAAGATATCTAGATGCACTTATGCCAAGATTGCTGCCCTAAGAAAGAGCATTACCACGGCGCTGGTACAATGTCGCGCTCTCCTCGTCCAACGGCTCCATGAAAAAGGGTCTCGAAACGTCCGTGACAGCCTGAAATTGCTGGCAGGGGTATCGAGGCCCGAGTCGAGTGTTGCCAGCAGTCTTCACACATGGAAAGACGAACTAGAGTCTGTCCAAGATGCCAATAGGCGGTGCTTCCTTCTGTAGTACTTGGATAGTTTCTTTCCAGATTTTCGTTTGCGCTTGCTGGCCGGCCGGTGATAGTACGAATGCTGACGGCCTATATTTGGAATAAGAAGCTGCTTGTATATTGTTCTTAAGGGGGTTTGATACTTCTTGATGGTCTGTTCGCTTATGTAAGCTCCATGTTCTTCTTCATGCAGTGTTACAGCATCCGAAAGACAATGGCCTCCTTGCGCTGCCGTCCAAGCAATCAAATTGGTGGCTCTGGTGGCCATGGCGTCAGATCGATGTAGTGAGCTGGCACAGAATCCGGGATTGACCGTATTAATGACAACATCGAGCGAAAGCTTTGAGGCGCGGGCACTAAGCTCACGCATCCAGAAAACGTTCAGTAATTTGCTTGTGCTATACCGCTCAATATTGTACTTATCGGCGCCCTTGAAGCAGGATCGGTTCTCGTCTAGTTCATGGAGTACATTAGGGGCTTTGAGCTCTTTAAATTTGGCCCAGAAATGATTCTCCGAAGACACAATGGTTAGGCGAGTTCGGCTCCCGAGTTCCTTGGACGTGCGGTCCAAAGGTCCCAGTAGATGCAGTGACACAAGGGCTGTGCCCAAGTGATTGACCTGCAGTCCATGGATCATTAGCTAGGGCCTGAATACAAAGAAATCATACCTGCTCAAAGACGAACCTGTACGTGAGCTTCATGGCCAGTCTTGGACTGGACGTAATCAACGAATTTGACGCCGGCATTGAGTAAGGCATAGTCGAGGCGGTCAAGCTCGGCGGCGCGTTTTCCAAACTCGTCGATACTGGCAAAGGACTCGTGGTCAAGGGTCCAGATGAGAACTTCAGCGGATGGGTCGGACGCTTTCTTGAGGATCTCATCGCGAGCGGCTTGCCCCTTTTCGATGCTACGCACCGCTATGATAAGACGCTTCAGACCATGAGAGATCAGCTCCTTCGCCGCCTCCAGACCCAGGCCTGCATTTGCCCCCGTTATAATGGCCGTCTTTCCATCGAGCCTCACGTTCTTGTCCAGAGGCTTAGGCTTAATCGTCAGTTGCCGGTAGAAGAAGCCGGGATATGTCCCCATGCTTGCAATTTGAACATAGCTTGACCGAAGCAGTCCAAAACATGGGATAGAAAAGCTGGGTCTTTCTGGACGACAATTTATCAGGACTTTTACGATGGTGAGCGTCTGTCTTACTCTGACGTACTGACTTGAGACTGCCAATTTCAAGTGAGACGTCCGACGCACGAGTTCGGCTCAACCGAAGATGACGTCTGATGTAAGCGATCGCCCACTTCCGTGTAACCATACCCCTCTCTTGGCCTCTGCCCTGCCTGCTCTGCCTGGAGTCTCAAGGACCGACCGACAAAGAACTCCAGGGCCCTTGTCAACATGTTACTGATTGAGGAAAACGGGACACCAAAACATGCCAAGTTCTGTGCCACGATCCTGACAGGCAGGATCGAAGTTTAAGTAGCCCGCTATTCCGGCTGTTGGTCTGTCTCCTGGGTAGACTGTCGATTGAAATTTGTATTGGCGTCAGCGGTGGCGCTCCAAGCTGAAATATTTCAAGTGCGCGCATATTTCCCAAAAGCCTGAATTTTTCATTGCTACGCCCGTAATACGCAGGATCCTGCTGTGCCAAGAACCACGTTCCGGGCCATTTCTTCAGACGCCAGGGTAAGATGCCGGGCTTGATTGGCCAGGAACTTCGGCACCTAAGCAGCCACATCCTCCCGTAGCAACACATTCGTCAACCAACATTGCTGACACTGTTGATTGGGGCTCTTGAGTACGTCTCCGAATGCGTGGGGGACATGCTTGAGCATAATGCCAGCAGATAAGGATCCTTCTCGGAAGTTCGGGGAAATGTTCAATCAGGGCGCTCAGGTCCAGACCGCTTGGCAGCTTGTTCCCAATCAGACCAGGCCCCACACTGGCGTTTGTACCTGGGTACGCATACCGTGACATGGGGCTACAACGTCTGCAGAATCCTTTTGTCTGATTACAATACCACTTCCATTACATTATCTCAATCCGCGTTATGTCCGCTGCTTAAGAGACGACATATCGAGGGTTACCAACTTGAAAGATCCTTCTCACCAACAGTATCTTATAAAATCATCATTCCGTCCTGAGTGAGTTATATTAATAAATTTGAGTTCCTGGATACTAGAGCTGGCCATGTCGGAAACCAGCGGCCCAAGCCGTAAGAGACACGTATCCTCGTGCATACCATGCTACTCCAAGAAACAGAAGGTAATTGGGCTGATGTCACTCTGCGAAGCCAATTCATGAGCGATACGAAGTTGTTGACCGAGTGTTCTGACGTCGCCTGTAGTGTAGTCGACAATTCCCTTGCAATCATTGTACTCGGAGAAGGCGACCTGATCAATGTACCTATCTCGACTATTCCCAACCGCAACCCAACACGGGCCTGGGGAGGCCAACCCCGAGCCCTCACATTAGCGCAGGAATGCAAGTGAAAGAGGCCCGTGGAGGTGCAGTGAGCTCTGGCTCCGCCTCGGGCGCCAAGATTGTCCGAAACGGTCAAAAGTTGTGCCTTTCAGATGTGTTTGGTTATGTTGAGCACAGTGGAGTTAATACTCTGGCATTACTTCGAAATGTGGTCCGTTCCATCCTCCAACCTCCTGGTAGTTCCACGACTCAAGGAGCATGAACATCCTGAAGCTGACTGGATGCAGGCTGGATTGCAAGTGGATGGACGCTTGGAAACCAGTGACTTGACTATATCTCATGATGTTGCTGTGCTCATTGGACAGGACCTGGAGCGGATGCCTGCGCGACCAGTGTTTGATTTCCTAACCCAGTTTTTCATGTCCGAGGTCAACTGGATGAGTCAACTTCTGCATACACCCAGCTTCATGTCCTACTACGAGTCCTGGTGGAACAGAAGGCCATCTTTTGTTCGTCCAGAGGCCTCATCTCTCGCCATTGCCGACGTTGATTTTGCCGTTCTGGTTCTCTTCATGTGCGGTTTTGCTACACAATCCCTACCGTCACCTTCTTACCTGGTGGACAAAGTGCGCGGCATGCCTCTGGCCCAGATCAAAGACATATGCGTCAATGTTGGTCACAGCCTCAGCGCCATTTTGGCAACTCTTGCGCCCATGGGCTCTATATTCCGCGTCCAGCAGATCTGTTTCAGCGGGCTGATGAGTGCTTACGAAGGGCGAATGATGGATTCGTGCAAGATGCTCGATTCCGCTGCACGTATGGCTGAAGGACTTGGCTACTTCCAAATCGTTCCGGTCATGGCAGAAGGAGGTTCAGACGAGCTAGAATGTGAAATGCGCCGTAGGGCTCTCTGCAACCTGTATATCTGGGATTGGTCAGTTGCAATTCTGCATTTCAGAGGAGTGGGACCATATCCAAAACGCTAATCCATTGCTACAGCATCATAACCCGCCAGTTGGACTGTGGCTCACTTCTTCCAGACGTTAAGAAGCTTCCCGGATTGCAGATATTGTCCGGGACGAGGGACAGTGACGTATCAGAACCTTTTCTCGAACGCCTCCTGCAAGCCCGACTTGGTGCTTTCTGGAAGGCTCATAGGCTTTGTCATGGACCGAATGAGCTGTACGATCCTGTCAAGGCCGAAGAGACCTTTGAACGATTCCGAGATGAATTCCTGTGCGACTTGCCACCCTCCTATTCCCTCAAGACCCACGGCTATATACAGGATCCCCAACACCCTCAAATGTCCATGCAACGACAGCTACTACATATAACAATATTCGAATCTCTGTGTCAACATTTCCGGCCTTTACTGGTGATAGGGTCGGAAAGGCTGAGCTCCATGCCCGGGTACAAGCGCACGCTCATCCGCTCGCAGTCGCGGAGCCTTGCTCATGCAGCGCTGAGTACATTGGAAGCTGTTTCTGCTTTGCATTCCATGCTAGGCGCGGCACATACCCGGTCCACATTTATCATTGTGCCAACCTTTGAGGCTTCTGTGATTCTCGCGTGTCTATGCATTGACAGTTCCTGGGTGAGGGCAGGCGACGATGACTGCCAGCCGCCGGTAACTCTTGTCCGGAACCTTTCTGCCTCAAGCAACGCAGATATTGGCCCTGATGACTGCTACTTGGCGGTTCAGCAAGCTCTCGCTCGCTTGAGAATGCTCGCCGATGTCAGCACAGTAGCAGAGGTAGGTGCTGATCATCTATCCCGGCTGCTTCAGAGCATCAACGAATCCAGGGCAGCGGAGAAGGACCTGATTGCCGATGCTCTCGAACTAGGTACGGCCCATTCCTCCTGGGAGTTCAATCCGAATCTGAGCGAAGCGACCACAGCCGTATGCGGGACTTCCGTGCCAGTACTGCTTGAATTTCCACATCTCAGTGCTTTGGACGGCCCATTCCGCATCGAAGAGGAGGATCATCAATACAATGATTAGACTCAAACCATGAGTACATAGTTCAATCAGTGAGCAGGGAATTCTGAGAGCTGTGTCGTTTATTGAGTGTGGCGCCAAACGACGTTGCTGCTTAAGCTCACAAAGCAGTGTTTGGAAGCAGTGTGAAAACCTAGCCATAAGCATCACCCCTTCAATGGTGAAGATCGACCACCTTCAATCAAGGGTTGCCTGATAACCATCTGCAGTCATACTGCACGGTGATGGCGTTATCAGAGGCTTTCAGCAAGAAGCCTGTGTTTACGATTGTAAAACACTAGAGGCCCTGCGAAAAGAAAACGGCAGGACATACGATTGCCTGAAGAGACTACTTCAGCTAGGATACTTATCGGCAAGGGTTGTTGCATGCTACCGTGGTTGCAGGCCAAAGTTTTCGATGACTGTTACATGTTTGGCATCAGTTTTGTTGCCAGAAATAACACAGCTCGTACGAGTCTTACGTGCATTGTGAGTATTATTTATAGTCCGAATATGCCACCTGGCGTCTTCCCACATGAACGTCAAGCGCGTCGGCCGTACTTGGTCGGCCGAGAATATATGGATCCCCTGCGTCCCCGCTCGGCTGTTGAGCTGATCGCACAGCCAACAAGCACATGCCCATGGGTACAACCGCCGATCCTACCCGCCATCGACTCGGTATGTTGTTTGACGGACCGAAATATCTTGCTTGATAGTATAGTGAACCATTGGAAGATACATGAATGTGTCCAGGGCGATTGAGTTGAGGGTCAATCTCGCCTATAGTAGGGAACGGCAAATCCAGCCTCTGGCCACCCTTCCTTATATCGCTTCGCCGATACCCTAGCTGAATTTATCATGAGTTATGTCAAGGGGGATGAATCTCATCACCTGAGGCTCAACGTAAATCACTTGGCATATGCGAATCAAGACAATCAACTATTCATACTTCATCATTGAAAAGAGAAGGAAGAGGAGCAAAATTGAGACGGAAAAGACCAAGTCCACAAGCACCTAATCACACATCTATCAGTGATGGCTTGCGACGAGTATATCCAAACCTTTCGGGGACAGCCTTTTCTTCCAACAATTGGCCTCGCACTCATTTTATATTTCCTTTACCGTGTATCCTTCCCGAAACCGATCCCTGGTATACCCTATAATGCAGAAGCCCTTAGTACACCGCTAGGCGATACTCCTAGTATGCTGAGGGAGGTCGTGAAGACCAAACAGGTCATGCGATGGATGTCCTCTCAGCCACAGAAGCTGAATTCCCCTATTTGCCAAGTTTGGGTGCGACCGTTCTGCGCACCGTGGATCTTACTAGCTGACTACCGCGAGGCCCAAGACTTGCTGCTTCGGAGGGGGAAGGAATTCGATCGGTCTAGTTTTACAGGCGATCTCATGGCACCTGCTGGGGGCTTTCACCTCCTTCACAAAACCGGACCGACCTGGAAAGCGGCCCGTAGTTGGCTACAAGACCTCATGACCCCTAGCTTCCTCAACAGAGTTGCTGCTCCGGCTCTGTACGATAAGGCTCTGGATCTTGTGACTCTGTGGGAGCGAAAGGCTGCTCTCGCCAATGAGAGACCATTCAGCGCCGCCCTGGATATGCATCACGCCGCGCTAGACGCTGTGCTCGCCTTCATGTTCGGGAGTAGCGTCAGAAGCTTCGCGATCGCACCGCAGCTAGATCTGCTATCATCACTGGCTATGTTGGAAGCAGAGAATAAAGATATACCGGTGTTGTTCCCTCAAGCACCCCTGGACGACTTCATTGTCACTGCCGTGGAGTGCGGAGAGCTTATCGACAAGATAATCAATTCACCTGTCCCAAAAATCACCTATTGGATGGCGAAATTGACGCCCTCGTACAGGAGATTTACTTCTCTGAAGAACAGTTTCCTTAGCGAACAGATACAGAGTGCAGTGCGGAGACTTCGAAAATCGGAAAACAAAAGTATTGAGGTCCGGTGTGCCGTTGACCACATTGTGATGCGAGAAGAAGCTATTGCTGAGAAGCACAACCGTCCGGCAGACTTCAAGAACCAAGACCTCATAGATGAGGTAAGCCCCAAAATCTTGCCAATTTGTAACTCTGTCCGGGTTTCATTTCTGCTTCGACTGACGATAGCCCTCAGATTTTTGGCAACCTGATCGCCGGCCATGACACCAGCAGCTCCGCGCTTTCCTGGGTGCTAAAATACTTGACTGATTATCCGGACGTCCAGGCCAAGCTTCGATCAGCCCTTTCCACGACTTATTCTTCGTCGGCATCTGGAAAGACGAATCCGACTTTGGAAGAATTAACGCAGAGAAGAGTGCCTTATCTGGACGCAGTGATCGAGGAGGCTCTCCGTCTGAGTCCTATAAGTGTCACACGCGAGGCCACATGTGATACCAAGATTCTTGGTCACGATATCCCCAAGGGTACTGTCGTGTTCCTCTTATCCAATGGGCCGAGCTTCTTCACGCCATCCTTTGACATCGACGAGAATAAACGCAGTCCCACGTGTCAAAAGGCGGCAATAACGCGGCATTGGGATGAGCTCGATGACATGACGGCTTTCAAGCCAGAACGCTGGCTCCGACAGACCAACGATGGCGCTGTTGAATTTGATTTGACTGCTGGGCCTCAACTTGTGTTTGGTCTTGGAACCAGATCATGTTTTGGGAGGAGGTTGGCGTACCTCGAAATGAGAATCATCACCGCTATGATCGCCTGGAACTTTGAACTCTCATCTGTACCTCAACATCTTGGCGGCTACGACGCCGTCGATGGAGTTACGCACCGAGCTCGGCAGTGCTTCATCAGGTTGAAGATGCGACGTGTTTGGGACTAAACTCGCTGATGGGTACGGGCCATTTGCGACGTAAGAAATTATCTAGGCATGACTCACGGGAGAGCGTGGATCACTCAGGTGTATAGTGATAGTTGAACTTCTTTGTCTCCTCACTGAAATGTTGCATAACTGTTTCGTATCGTATATATCTCTACACTAGCCTGAGCTGGGTGTGGAGCTCCCACTTTTGCCCCTATGGCTTAGCGGGATATTGTGATAATACCTGAGAGATATGTATTGACATATATCCTAGTCGTACAGACCAGAAGTGTTTTGAACATGCAGTATGGTTTGGCTACTGGTGCTGACATTAAAAACACGGTTCTGTTGAATCATATGATGATGAGATAGAACTGATGTATGAATGCATCATAGGAACTACCGCGCCGTCAAATATCCTAGCACCATGGTTGGCCAGGGTAAAGCTATAAAACGAAAACAATTCTCGTCTATAACTAGTGTGAGTGCTCTGTCTTTGGATGCACTGACAGCTGTACTTCATGCAGCTCGCTTCTCGAAAGTGGCATATAACTTCGAATCATAGCTATTACTCAGGATTAATAGGCGTTGTTGCGTCGACGCCTAGGTTAGGAAATCTTACTGTAGTATCACAATATCTGACCATGCCATGGCATGCTTGGGTCCAGACGTGATAGTGACCTTGTAACGACGGAACAAGTTTGCGAAAAGCAGCCATAATTCACACCAAGCCAGACTACCGCAGATGAAAAGTCAGCCAGCTGATTCAACGGCGATCATGTCATCTCACGTACTCCTTTCCTAGACACTGCCTTGCCCCGCGCCCAAATGTCGCAGATTGGCTATCGAGAAAGCTTGCATCATCTCGTAGCCAGCGAGATGGGTTGAACTGATTCGGCTCATCCCATACCTCCGGATGCCGATTGAGGATGTATGCCGAGACGTGGATGTTGACCTGTCAGAATTGAGTTTGGCTTTCGAAATTACACGAGGTCTTTGGTGAGTCTTACTCCGCCTGGAACTTGATGACCATGAAGCTGGAAGCCTTTTTTAGGTACGACTCTTGGAAGACGACCTGGCAATGGATGAGCGAGGCGAAGGGTCTCTCTGATGACCGCAGTCTGGCGGATATTAATCAAAAAGTTTAAGAAGCGACAAGAGTCAGCTTGTGACAGAACCTACAAGGTAAGGAAGACTCTTGGCCTTTTCAAATGTGATGTCTTCTTCCAGTGAAGGACTTTCGGTGCATAATTCACTGACAAGCTTTTCTTGCACATGTTCATGCTGAGATATGAACCAAATGCCGGAGATTATGGCTTGAGATGTCGTGTCGCTACCAGCTGTTAGTAGGATACCTACCTCGTCAATGAGCTGCTCCAGACTAAGTAGGCCACAATCCTTTGTCGATGACGAGTCTCTGAGCATTTCTATTACTGCTGATCTTGATTCGGAAAGAGGCAAAAGATCCGGAGTAAGCGTCTCTTGCGACTTTCCTTCCACTAAATGAGGTGCATCTGAATCTTCGAACTTGTTGAGATAAGCTTTGATCATGCCTTCGCAAAACTATTATCAAAGCCAGTATATTAGCAGGTATTTACATTCTGAGGTCCATGTCTCGCCATAGTCGAAATTGGAGGGTAGGTGGGAAACGAGGACAACAAGTGATCCACGGAACTGGGCATACCTGCTTGTACTGAAGGTGGGGCAGAGGGAAAAGGTGAAAAGGCACTCTTTCCGAAACCCACAAAGCTAACATAGACAGGGTAGGGAATGATGGCCCAATCCAGCCAGTCGCGAAAGCGGCTTGCAGATGATCACTCAGTTCACTGCGAAAGTCTGACTTTTGCAAGCAACCTGCCTCCTGGCCGAGCACTATTTTGCTAATAACGTCCATAGTGAACGCTTTCGTGGCAGCGGTGACGCAAACAGATTCGGAGGCCGCAAGTATCCCACTGTCTAATCGGGCAAGGAGGCGCCGTACTTGGCTCAGGATAATAGGCGCCAACTCGTGAACTCTTGTCCCCGACAATGCTGGGGTCAAGACTTTTCGACGAGAACGATGCTTTGTAGGATCAACCTCACCGATCGAAGTCCCGGGGAAGGATATGAACTGATAGAAGAACGGATCCTTTGTAAAACCACTGGATGGTTTATATATGTCTCTGTATACGTCATGATTGCTCACATGGAGGTCGTTGGTGCCGATTCGAATGACAGGACCTAACCTGTCAGCCGAACTATTCTTGTAATTACTAGGTAATGGACAAGCCGCCACTTACCATATTTCTCATGCAGTCGTTCAATCTCAAAGAGCATACGACCATTTCCGAAGTAGTTCCAATACAGTTCCCACCACGATGAAGATATAGCAGCGATCTTAGATCCAGGATAACGCGACAGTGGATGGAAATATACACGAAATATTGCTCTGAAGACGTAGACAGTTATACAAACACCAATAAGGAAACTCATGTTTGACATCATTGCTGGCTGTAGCTGGAATTTATTCTGATGAGACACGTTGAATGTAATGCAAACAGTATTACTCTATATAGGTTGTTTCAAGAACCAAGAGCTCAGTCGTCATGAGAAAGAGGCCATCGTTCAGTCCGCCAGGGGAGTGGCTCTTGTTTGCTGCGTGAATGCCATGCTATAACCGAGGGATCGGCGCCGATGCTGCTGCAATCATCTTTCATGTAGAATGAGAGCTGTATCTCAGACGCGAGTAATCTTCCGATGCTCGCGCAAGCATACTGAATGATTGCCGATATTGCGGCTCAATTGCCATGGATACATTGGATTCATAGTGTATTCTTACGACATGGAAGCCATACTGTAAATACATTCAGAGACAGGATATGGGGGTAAATGACCTACGGTAAGAACTAGCTGCATTAGGGAGTTAGTGGAGCTTTGTTCGGTTGAACCGAGAACTTCGGGTGAGGTGCCACTACGCTCTCGGCTCAGCCGACGCCTACCGAATCATCTTTGATTAGTGGGGCTAAGGGAAGTGAGATAGTACAAGAGTCAGGATCATCACATCGACAAGCTATTCATAGTCACGTGTCAGCTCACTGGGCAGAGATAGTGTAACTGATGGCCTAAGCTGAGCTGAAGGATGTCAAGGCTGAACAGGGCTGAGGTGGCTCAGTCCAGCCCAACTCGGTGACCATCTGATTCTTAGATCTACCATTCCGTGTGGAACTATGAATTGCATTTTCATCAGATGAATCAATTGTATCCTCAGGAAAGAGGGACACTTCTTACGCATTTATTTACAGTGATTCAAGGTCTCAAGTCCCTTAGCAGCCATGGCAACCTGCGGCAAATTTAGCCCATCAGCCCGTGAGCCGTAGCCGAGAAAACGCGTTATGGGCTGATAAGGATCTTTCTTTAGGATTCAGAGGAGCTGAAGGATTCAATAGATTCACACTATTTCAGCCTCAGTGATCAAGCCGTGTGCCTCGTGGATGAGATAGATGGTCTGACTTTGTACTGAGGACCAATGCGTCTCAAAACAGTGGTTCGAGTTGGTAGTTATGGAGAGTGCGAACAGAGATCTATATATCATCAACTGCCTCAAGACATGAAGAATGTTATGTAGATAACACCATATCAACCGAATCGAGAAACGCTGAGCTCTAGGTGAAGCTAGAGGCACATCATGAAAACAATGCGTAGCATCAAATTTCTGCTCGACGCTCTGCTTTTGGCCACTACACAGGCATTGCCTAATAAAAGAGCTTATGGCTATCAGAATTTGACAGATCAGTTCATCAGTTCAATCGGTGCCGACCCCTCTGTTGTGCCAGACGATGCAAAACGTGTGGGAGGTTGCACCCTCACATGTGCGATCCTGCAAGCAGCACAAGAAGACAGCGTGGTAGCCGCAACAAGCAATCCTACTCTCTACGAGATGCAGGCCGACGCATATTGGTAGGCTGACTTCCCTGAGACATTTACTTTAGTTTCACGAGAAATTGTTGACAACCACGATGTAGGTCTGCCAGCGCATACACAGAGCCCTCGTGTATCAGCACCCCGGTCAGTCTCGATGAGCTCAGCGTTGTCGTACGCAGTGCTGAATTCGCACAATGCAAATTCGCCGTCCGCAGTGGTGGCCATTCGCCTTTTGCGGGCTTTGCTGGCATCGACGGCGGTTTGTTGATATCCATGAGCGGATTCACTGATCTGAGTTATGATGAGAATACTCAGATACAACGATCCGGAATGGGAAATCGCTGGGGAAATATTTACTCTTTCCTCAAGCCTCTAGGTCGCCTGATTGTTGGAGGACGTCTCAACGATGTCGGCCTTGCACTCGCAACAGGAGGTAAAACATGCCTATTCCCAAGACTTCACATCCTCATATGGCATGTTAATTAACCATTCACAGGCGGACTGTCCCATCTCTCAAACAAATATGGATGGGTAGGTCAGAATGTGGTGTCTTACGAAGTCATGCTTGCCAATGGAAGCCATGTGAAAGCGAGCGCAACGGAGAACCCAGATCTTTACTTTGGACTCAAGGTAGCGAATAATAACTTTGGTAAGGGACTCTAACATACCCTTCGAAACACTTTTTAATAAGTCTCCCGACAGGTGTCATTACTCATTTGAACCAACAAACCTATCCTCTTGGGAAGGTTTGGGGCGGCGTGGTACTCTACTCAGCCAATTACTCCAAGGACTTCATGGCTGCCATGGCAGACTACCAGACCAGTGGTCAACTTGACACCAATTCAGCCATCCTCCCTTACCTGGCTGTCAATAATGATACGATTCTCTCGACTATGGTCTATCTCGACGAGGTAAAGCAGCCTGAGGCGTTTGCTCCCTTCTATGCTATACCTAACTTGACCGATACTACGCAAATTTACGATAGCTTCTATGACTTTGCCAATGGAGGCTTGCCAGACTTAGCAAGGTGAGTCTTATGTACTTGCTCGCTCCGTATCAATGTCCCTTCACTGGCTGACAGTTTCCGCAACGTAGATGGACATACGGCGAAACGACCATGTATCTAGACAAGGATGCGTATGTAGAGCTCGTTGACGTCGTCAGTGACTTCATCCCTCGCGTCCAGGCAGTCAACAGTGGTACATTGGCTCTCATGGCTCAACCCATCTCCAAGTCAATGATAGCACAGTCATCTCAAAGAGGGGACGAACCTATGAATGTCACTCCTAGAGAACAATTATGTGAGTCAAAGACACATGGTCCCAACTTCAATTCGAGTGGTACATACTGACCTGCCCACCTTTAGGGGCCACGGTGAATATTGGCTGGGCCTTGGAGGCAGACGACGAAACTGTCGGTCAAATATTGGAGGACATGGTTGAGGCCGTTGATGCATATGCAAAGGGAAAAGGACTTTTCGACACCTTCAGATTTCTCAATGACGCAGCCCCGTGGCAAAAGCCCCTGCAGAGCTTTGGAGAATCCTCCTTTAGCCGTCTCCAATCGGCAAGTGAGGAGTACGATCCGAGTGGCGTATTTCAGAGATTGGTGCCCGGTGGATTCAAGTTACTGTGAGTGAGCAGGAGTCTATCAAACATTAACTTTATCACGGCTTTACACTCCGCTCTTCCTGGCCGCAGAAAAAGGATTTACTCTGTTGAATTTGCTACTCTGAGCATATGTACCATATAGAAGCTTCAATAAACTGTCTGTCACTAAGCTTAATCATATTCTGAAAAATCGAGCGAACTCGGCGGTAATGAGTACCCAGTCTTTCCCCTCTGAAACGTCGCAGGATGCAGATGTGCGAGCACTGGATTCTGTCGGTCAACGTTTCACAGCCAATAGCTTAAGCCGAGATTGCCTTTGGCATCTGATGCCAGGATTCTGTCTTGCTTACCTGTAGTGTAGATACTCTCCGCTTGTGGCGGAATTGTTTGAGCTCATGATGCTGACTTAGTCCCACACAAACGAAAACCTTTGATCTATCCTCAACGGCCAACGGCGATACTGCTCTGACAAATTCTCGTAGCCCGACAAAAGCTGAATCTTTCAAGAAGTTCCAGTCACGCGATCGAATATCGACAAAGATCGACAGAGGCTGAATGACACCATCCCTGATCTTGCTGGATCAAAAAGAAAGGTTATTCTTAGCGGTTTGCATCAGCGCGTGGGGTGCAACCAATCTCGAGTCACCATTTTTCGGCCGACGCATTGTGAGACAGGGAACATTGTGCCGTGCCGTGCGTCGGGCGTGGGTACATCAGCATAACCCACGCCAATAACCACCGATTAGAATTTTTAAATTTTGGTTGGACAATTTCTGATCGGATTTATCTCAATGTGGATGTTGGATGTTATGTTAGCACCATCGTGCATCGCAACACCCCCTCCCATCCGGCGCGGGGGAGGGGGTAGGAAGAAAAAGCAAATCCCTCCAAGCTGACGGTACTGTCAGCTATGCCAATGAAGTGTATTCAGAGAGTAAACTCTTCATTATCGAATTTCGCTCAATATTGTTTGACTCATCATTATCGATGCTCTAAAGAGTGTACAGATCTGGATCGTTGAGTGTGACCCAGAGAAAAAGCACTGCATCCAATAGAACGCATCTTGTGGTGCGAACAGGATGGCGAATCAAGCAGACCGTCCACCGTCCGGAAGCAACTGGTTCACGCTCAATCTTGACCTTTCCGAGATCGAACTATACAGGAGCGTCATTCAAGGATCCCATGCTGTCAAAGAGAAACAACACGAGCATTCGCTGTTGTCGCCCGCAGCTACCGTCCAGCGCTTGTCGAGGAATCTGAGCCTCAGATCACAACGCGATTCATATAATTCCTATGTGAACCTGGGTGAAGGCCCATCAACATTCGCGCTCGCGCCGACCGGAGAGGCCAGTGTTCACGAAGACGTCGAATTACAGTCGCCAAAGCTTGGAGCAGACCCACAACCGGAAGCACAACCAGAAGCAGAGCAAGAAGTACAAGACTATCCGCACGGATTCAGACTTTTCGTGATTATTCTGGCTCTGGTACTTGGCGTCCTTTTAGTCGCTTTGGATTTGGTATGTTGTAACATCATATGAACCTTGATCCGATTATTTCTGTGGCGAGGCACTGACATGTATCGTCGGTCAATATACCATTGTGGCGACAGCGATTCCGAAAATCACTGTCGAGTTTGATGGCCTACAAGACGT
The DNA here is from genome assembly GCA_014621435.1 of Neopestalotiopsis clavispora. Taxonomy (NCBI): domain Eukaryota; kingdom Fungi; phylum Ascomycota; class Sordariomycetes; order Amphisphaeriales; family Sporocadaceae; genus Neopestalotiopsis; species Neopestalotiopsis clavispora. Next base: position 105,854 of record JAANBA010000028.1, read on the forward strand.
GTCGTGGTACGGAGCGGCATTTTTCATGACCACCGGCGGATTTCAAAACATATGGGGTAAGGCGTTTAAATACTTTCCTTTGAAGAACGTCTTCCTCGCCTCAATGGCCATCTTCGAGCTAGGAAGCCTTCTCTGCGGCGTTGCTCCAACGTCGACCGCTTTCATCATCGGCCGCGCCGTGGCCGGTGTCGGCGCTGCTGGCGTGGGCTGCGGAGTATATATCATCGCGGGCCACTCAGTAGCCCCCAAGCGCCGCCCAGCATTCACCGGCATACTTGGTTCCGCCTTTGGCCTGGCAATGGTTATAGGTCCTCTTCTAGGGGGTGTTTTTTTCTGATCGAGTGAGCTGGAGATGGTGCTTCTACATCAATCTGCCCATAGGTGGTGCTTCATTCCTCATGATACTCGTGCTATTCCAGGCCCCAGGATCAGGCAAGGCGCAGGAGACACGATTTGCAGAAAAGATGCTGCAAATGGATCCCCTTGCAGTAGTCCTACTGATGGGCGCCATCATTTCCTTTATCCTTGCTCTGCAGTATGGAGGTCAGGCTTATCCATGGTACTCTTCCCGAGTGATCGGCTTGCTTGTAGCTTGCGTATTACTCGTCATCACTTTCTGCCTCTGGGAGGCTTGGCAAGGTGAACGGGCCATGATGCCCCCTCGGTTGATGCGAATGCCAGAGATATCGGTTACGGGAATCGTGAACCTGTTCCTTGCTGGGTCATATCTCGCCGTTGTATATTTTCTACCTACATACTTTCAGGCGATTCAAAGCGCTTCCCCGATTGACTCAAGCGTGAGGAATCTCCCTCTTATTGTGTCGGTAATCATTGGCACTATTGGTGCTAGTGTCTTTGTTACTGCTACCGGCATCGCAGCACCTCTCCTACTTGCATCTGCAGGAGTTGCAACCATTGGCATCGGCTTATGCTACACTTTCGATCGGCAGACGCCTCAGCGATTCTGGATAGGGGCCCAAGTTCTTGCGGGTGTCCCACTAGGGATCGGATTCCAGCTACCAGTAATCATCAGCCAGGCCAGTGTACTTCCCGCAGACTTGTCGCCGGCCACAGCTATACAACTGTTCTTCCAGCTCATCGGAGGAGCATTGTTTGTAACTGCATCTCAGTCAGCCTTTGTCAACAGACTCCTGACCCTCCTCCCCTCTACAGCCCCCAGTGTTCCTCCCGCGCTCGTCGTGCAGACTGGTGCCAGCGCGCTGCGACAAACATTCTCCGTGGACGAGATCGATGGAGTCTTGCTGGCTTACATGGGCGGTATAAAGGCTGCGATTGCTATTGCCATCTGCGGATCCGGCATAGCGTTCATAGCTGGTACACATTTAAATATGAAGAAACTGAACACCGAAACCATCAAGCTACAAGGTGGTGGTATGTAGAGGAGCTTTTACGGTCTCACGAGGAGTTCTTACATATCTCGATTTGCCGCAGGAATGGAACTGTGTAGTCAAGTATCACTTGACAACACTCAAATGTTTCAACAAGGGGTGAAACATCCTCCGTTAATGAATTGATTCTCTAGCTTCATGCTTCATTTGTTTCGAGAAGACTAGTGTTTAGGCCTCTCATTTGAGTGATTGTTGGCTGGAAGGTGTCACCAAAGAGACATCTGAACAATTTTGAAGCCGTCCTGATTAGTCTGCAAATGAGCGGTAATAAAGGGCTATGTCATATACCCAAACAGGCGATCCGCGGCGGGTAGTATCTAGACCTGTGTTCCAACATCGAAGATCCATATTTACGGACATTGAAAACATTTTTCGCGAAGTTGATGGGATATCTTGGCGTGAAATGTTTACTATCCCGTCCAACACAACAGCCAGTTTTCCATTGCCACGTTGTACGCCACAAACAAACATGTCACGTTGTATTAGTCACTATAAGAACAATTGAACGAAGACTCACGATAACGCATATGCTTCAGATTAGCGTTGATATCTCTAGGTCTGCATTTATCAGATACTCTGCAACCTTGCTTCGCTTGTACCATGATATCACAAATTTTGAAGTCGTAAACCTCCAGGCCAAGTGACCTCCCTGTGATAAAACGGCTCGAGTGCGGTCACTGATCTGTGGAGCCGCTTATCTACCTAAACTACTGGGCCTCATCGACATCATGCTTCAAATGAACTTCTAGCAGACCCATGGAGCCTTTCGAAACGCTGTTCACAATCTCATATCGGGAATCAGCTTTCTTGAGTAGGTCTTCGAATTCGGCCTTGGTGCGCTGCTTCGCACCCAGTCCGACCAGCATGAGCAAGTCCATTTGTCTGAGGGCCCGCTCAGCGTGTGGTGGCCACTCACCCGGCTCGGGCATGATTGACTCGTTTATGAGCAATGGAGTGCCGGGTCGGCTATTTTCCAGTCCCGGGACTAGCTTCTGAAAAATTGTAATAACATCACTGTCGCACCAGTTGTGTGTACACTGGCGAATGAAGAAGGCAGCCACATTCTGCATCGGCTGCGTCTGGAAAAAGTCATGCTTCATGAACATCACACGGTCTTTGACCGAGGGAGTTAGGAGCCTCTTTCCCTGCGCTAACATATCACTGGAGCCGTCTTGAACGACAAAATTGAGGCGGGGATGTTCCTGGAGGTAAAAGTAAAAGGACAATGTTAGACCCATTTCTTGGTTTTTCTCGACCACTTTTACAGGAGACTTACTTCAGCAAGGGCGATAGAGACGTGGCCACTTCCACCACCAACATCCACGACAGTACCCGAGAGTTTGCTCCAGGGGAAGTAGTCTCGCAGTTCATCCATCTGGCGATCTTGCACTGTGGCATGGTCAGTCTGCTGTCCATAGCTTTCTTCTCACGGTCTGGGGCTTTTACATTTTGCCGCGCCTCCCATAGCCTTAGCAAATCGAGCGGCATATTGGGGATGTTGTTCATAATATTTGAACATGGTCACACCGTGAACCGTGTAGAATGGGGAGTGCACGGCGGACGACTCTTGCGGAGACGCCTTCAGTGCGTCTGATGTGGCCGTGGCAGCTTTGAACATTTCGTCGAGCCTTCTCCTTTGTCAGCTGCAAGTCCACTCTCCATTGATGGATCCATAGTAGTAGATCGCAGGTTACTTACAGGTAATGTCCCGCGCTTCGCAATTCCTCGGACCTACTCAACATGGACGAGGCGGCGGAATGAGAAGTATGCTGGGTTCTAGTTCCTGGAAAACATGGTGTGTCGCTAGCATGCGAACGCAGCGTGCCGTCCGGTCAATGTCCAGTCCCGCCTTTGTAGCTAAATCATCGATTGAAATGCTGCTGCCATGCGGCACTATTCCGAAGAAGTCGAACTCAAATGCGACTTGGAACGCAACAAGGTCATTAGTTTGGCACAGGAGTGACCGCAAGTACCGCTTTGGTCCATCTACGAGATGAGACAGCTCGTCTAGCGAAGCCTTCAGGCTGCTGTGAAGGGCCATGTACTCGGGTGTCTCCGAGGGTTCATCGTAGTTGGGGGAGAAAGATGGTGCTTCAAGGCCGTTGGACTCAAGGTATTTGGTGATGTCCTCAGTTCTATCAACAATGCTTTTCGCCAGAGCAAGAAGATGTGCTGCGCCTGTAGCGCTTCCGTTTGACTTGGGGCCCATCATTGGAGATTCACTTTCAGTAGGATACGGATGACATGCGGTGTTGGATTCTGCGATTTCGTAGCAGAAGAGCTCCTAAATCTATCGAATGTCACTCAGTAGTTGTATCCATGATGCGCTATGTTGCAGTAGAGATGTAATCTTGCTCGGATGCCGAAAGGCTCTTGTCATGCATGTCCAATCTTACATGCGAGCTTCGCGGCCGACTGCGTCTTGGCCTTCCACAAAAAGAGGTGTCAGCGCGGCTCGGTGAGAAGCAAAGGATTCTCGGATATGGCTGATGTTGATCCTCCATCAAGAGTCGGGCAGCCGCCAGTTCGGCCGACGCAAGTTTTGTGGCCCGATCCTATAGGATTCATGCTCACTTTGCCAAGGTTTGGAAGTGGATCTGCCAGTCATTCAATGGCAACATTCGTCAGCAACGCAATCATTGGCATGGCTCGCCACTATGCTGTGCATCGGGAACTATGGTTCGCCAACCGCATCAAAGTCTTATCAGAGCTTGTTGAATTTTACACCCCACCGCAGACAACATGGTGCCGATATCGAACAAAATGGATTCATGAGTTCAGTCACCATCAATCTCGGCTGATCCGAAGTAACGATATCTTATTTTTCACTATAATATGATGTTCGGCGTTGATTTTATGGATTATCGGATTTGGACTACAAGCTCATTGCTTGTGCTCAAAAGGATAAAGCTTGAATAGACATAATTCTCAAAAATAATTTCTATTTGAATCAATAAAGCGCACAGAGACGTACAATCAGTCACAAATTATTGATAGCCAATATCAACCAGGTCTCAAGACTCCGTGGCTAGCAACTACATATCATTTCCAGCTAGTTATTCTTGCACATTTCAACATGTCCTCACGAAACGACAATTCTACTAAGCCTCCGACGCTGGAAGATGGCGGCGATGCATCGTCAGTCGATGCAACCAAGACCATCGCCATTGTCGGAATGGGTAGGTTATTCATCCAAACGTCTTGATAGTGAATGAAATACTTACAATTGGGTTAGGCTGTCGATGGCCCGGAGGAGTTCGCGACTCTTCAGCATTGTGGGAGCTTCTCCGAAACAAGCGTTCGGGGTTTCGAGAGTTTGGGGACCATCGGTTCTCGCTTGACGGCTTCTATCATCCGGAAACGAGTCATCCGGGCACGGCAGCAACACGAGGTGCTTTCCTCCTTGAAGAAGATGCACGACTTTTTGACCCTTCCTTCTTCGGAATCCAACCCCTCGAGGTTGAGACCATGGATGCATCTCAGCGAAAGCTCCTGGAGGTCATTTATGAGGCCTTTGAGAACGCTGGAGACACATGGGAGAACGTTTCTGGATCGCGGACTGGCGTCTTTGTAGGCAACTTTACGACAGAACATACCGTGATACAGTCCCGAGATCCTGATCACCCTCGACCATATGTCACCACAGGAAGCAGCCTGAGTCTTCTTAGCAATCGCATCAGCTACATTTTCAACTTGAGTGGACCGAGTGTGACGTTAGACACGGCATGTTCATCATCTCTATACGCTCTACATCTCGCTGTCAGAGCAATTGAAAGCGGCGACTGCGACTCTGCTATAGTGGCTGCATCAAACTGGATCATGGACCCAACCATGCAGATCAGTAAGCGACTCTCAACGAGTTTCTTATGTCCTCATTTGTCTTGCTACGTGAATATACGAGAGGTCAGAAAAGTGATACCCCAATGATTGCGCCGTAATTGGGGTGAATGGGAAAAGGAGGGGGCCAATACTCTGTGGGAAATGCATGACTAATAGTCTCGTGCTACTACAGTGATGAACAAGCTCGGAGCTTTGTCGAACACATCGGCGTGTCACACATTCGACGCTTCTGCCGACGGCTACGCCCGAGGAGAAGGATTCGCAGCATTGTATCTAAAGAAAGGTTCGGCCGCCATCGATGACGGGTCACCTATTCGGGCCTTTGTACGTGGGACAGCCGTGAATGCCAACGGCCGTACGGGTGGCATTACACACCCCAGTAAGGCTGGCCAAGAGGCTGTAATCCGGGCAGCGTATAGAAACGCTGGCAATCTTCCTTTCAGGGACACGACTTACTTCGAGTGCCACGGTACTGGAACTCCTGTCGGGGATCCCGTAGAAGTAGCAGCTATCGGCAATGTCTTTGCGTCGGCAAAATCTATGGACAAGCCGCTCTATCTTGGATCGGTATGTAAATCTCACACTGGATGGCTATTCATGTCGGATGAATGCTATCGCAATATCCTCTCCCGAGTAACCCATTTTTACCAACCAAATCCAACTCACAATGTCCTTGCAGATCAAAACCAACCTCGGCCACACAGAAAGTGCAAGCGCTATTGCAGGCATCATGAAGGTTGTTCTTGCCCTTGAAGCTGGGGTGATCCCCCCGAGTATTGGAATTGAGAAATTGAATCCGGCCATCGATTTTGACAAAGCCAAAGTCGAAGTTCTTACGGAACTCACCCATTGGCCCAAGGGTGCACTGCGCCGAGCCAGTATTAATTCATTCGGCTACGGTGGAGCAAATGGGCACTGTATCATTGACCATGTCAACAACGTCCTGCCAGGCTATGTCAAGCCTGGCATCGTGGTACCTTTTGTCCCGCGATATTCCAACGACCACGCTATGAACGGCAACCCTTCAAATGGCTACAGCACTAATGGACATGCTACTAATGGCCACGCTACTAATGGGCATGCTACTAATGGCCACGGAAGTAACGGTCACAGGCCCGCAGAAAATGGAGCATCAAGTTTTCATGTCCCTCGTCCATTTCCCGCACACTCTCCGATGGTGAGGCCCTTGAAGAAGACAAGACGCACGGATGCCAAGCACCGACCGCTTGTCCTACTGCCTTTCTCGGCTCACAACATGGAGTCTCTCAACCTGAACATGACAGCTCTTTTCCAAGTTCTGGACCGCTTCCCACTTGGCGATGTTGCGTACACTCTAGCCTCGAAACGATCTAGGTTTGCGTTTCGTTCCTTCCGTATTGGAGAAGAGAGCAACCTACCCGTCAGCGTTGCGAACGAGCAGCCTGTATTGACTAGCCCGGCTGAAATTGCGCGCCTGGCGCTCGTATTCACGGGTCAAGGAGCTCAGTGGCACGCCATGGGCAGGCAGCTGTTCCAGTATCGTGTATTTGCCAGGACAATCGCGTATCTTGAACATGTCTTAGCATCCTTGCCATTCTCGGATTCTGCGTGGACGATCAGCGAGATACTCATGGGCGACTTGTCTAATGGTCGTATCAATGAACCTGCAATCTCACAAACAGTTTGCACCGCCCTGCAGGTGGGCTTGGTGGACCTTTTGGCTTCTTGGTCCATCCGGCCAACGTCCGTCGTGGGACACTCATCAGGCGAGATTGCCGCAGCCTATGCATCGGGACGCCTTACTGCAGCTGAAGCCATCTGTGTCGCCTTTTGTCGCGGCTGTGCCGTCGCTCAGAACGAGAGAGACGGCTCCATGCTGGCTGTTGGCCTCGGGGCTCAAGCCGTACAGACGTATACGCGGGAGTATGAAGACCAGGTGAAGATTGCTGCAATCAATTCGCCGGGGAGTGTCACTTTGTCAGGAGACTCAACAGCGGTTGAGATAGTGGCTTCGAAGTTGACTGAGGCGAATGTGTTCAACCGATCATTGAAGACTGGTGGGAACGCCTATCATTCCCATCATATGCGCCCCCTAGGTCAGAAATATGCCGAGTACCTTTCCTGTGCATTGGAAATTTGCAAGAAAAGGGATTTGGTCAATAGTCAACAGCTATACCCGAAAATACCTTGGTCCTCAAGCGTTACGCCAGACAAAGCCATCGGCCAATTGGTGGACCCCTCCTACTGGATTGCCAATCTTGTCTCACCAGTTCGCTTTGCAAGCGCTGTGGAGAATCTCGTCCAAGCCGAGAAAACTTCAATTAGTGTTTTCGTCGAGATCGGGCCGCATGCTGCCCTCAAGGGTCCCGTAGATCAGAGTTTGAAGGGGTTGGGGCTATCACTGCCCTATACCACTGCGCTCACGAGGGGCAAGGACGGGCAAGAGTGCCTCCTTCAGCTTTGCGGGACTTTGTTCGGCCTCAACGCTCCAGTTGACCTGGTTGCTGTCAATTCGGTGGACGGGGAAGAGGAGTATGGCCATGGCTCCACAACGATTGATCTCCCCCCGTATCAATTTGCATACGGACCGGTAAGCTACCACGAGAGCCGCATCAGTAAAGAGTACCGCGCCCGGAGAATTGCTCACCATGATCTAATTGGCTCGAAAATTGCCGGGTCTGCAAAGCTGAGACCACAGTGGCGTAACATCCTCCGCGTCGACCACGTCGGCTGGCTAGGAGATCACAGGCTGCTTCCCGATGCCATTCTCCCTGCAGCTGCATACGTTGCAATGGCAATCGAATCCGCCTCCCAAGCCTATTGCGAACTGAAGGATCCACTCCAAGTGACTGGCTTTTCCTTGCGCAACCTGAGTATCAAATCAGCCTTGAAAATTCCTGAAGATGATCGAGGAGTAGAGGTCATTCTGTCTTTAGAACTCAGCGACGCCGCTAGTGCCAAATCACCATGCTGGGCAACCTTCTCCATCAGCTCTGTGACCAGCGACACACAGCTTTGGACAGAACATTGTACTGGCTCCGTCAAAGTTCAAGTTTCAGATCCACCCAGTATCCAGAAGATGAGTGGCACCATGGATGCACGGGTTGTGAATGCTCAGGCTTGGTACTCCAAGTTCGCGAATATAGGGCTTGGTTATGGCCCGTCTTTCCAAGGCCTTTCAGACATTGAGTCAGACCCAGCACAAAGCTGGGCGAGCGCCAAACTGGACCTCAAAACTACAAGTCATGTCACCAAGACGCACGAGTCCAAATATGCACTGCACCCGGCTTCGTTGGATGCTCTGTTCCAACTCGGCCTGATCGCTTGCCATGGAGGTCAATTAGACAAGGCTGCCACGGCGTATGTTCCAGTCCATATTGACGAGTTGTACATTAAGAACGGTAATCAGCAATCGTGGGGGGTGGGCCACGCTTGTGGAGAGCTTCGTGGTCTTCGGGGTGCCTACGCCAAGATCCAGCTGCACGACCAAGAGGGGAACGTTGTCACCACGCTCAATTCCCTCCGCTGCGTAAGCTATGGCGACTCGTCCTTATCTGCTGATAATACAAAACATCACATACGACCATTCGCTTGTCCCTTGTCACGCTTGGTTTGGAAGCCTGATGTGAGGGTTCTGAGTTCTGAAAAGGCTCAAGGACTTTTCCCACCGCCACAAGAAAATGTCGACCGGGCAGATCTGTTCCACACTATCCATACAATTGCGACAATCATTGTTATTGATATCCACGAAAGATACGGTGGGATGAGTGCCTTGACAGAGCGCTCTGGAGACCAGATCCGGTACTTCCTTGCCTGGGTTGGCAGACGATGCAACCAGGACAACACGGAAGCTATGCAGAAGGCAAAGTCCCTGAGCAGCCAGGAGCGCCAGAAATGGCTCGATGATCTATATGCGCCGACCGGCGATCTCATCGAAGTCAGAATTGCGAGACAGCTGCACAAGAATATGGAAGACATATTGTATGAGCGCCGCACAGGAGTTGAAGTTTTGGTTCATGAAGGTCTCCTTACTGCGCTTTATGAGAATGGTCTAGCCATGACCGGTGCTTATCCTCAGCTGGAGCGCCTTATGGATATCATGGGACACGCCAATCCGCACCAGAAGATTTTGGAGCTCGGAGCCGGCACTGGTGGTGCCACTCGTGTTGCCATGAAAACGCTAACAGACTGTGCTTCTCCTGCCCTCAAGCGTTACAGCCAATATACATTTACGGATGTCTCCCCAGGTTTCTTGACAGCTGCAAAAGAGTTCATGGCGCCTTTCTACGACATTGATTATTCTGTGCTCGATATAGAGAGAGATCCTGTCGAACAAGGCCATGATACCGACTATGACGTTGTGATAGCGTCACAATGTCTGCACGCTACGCCCAATATTGCCAAGACCCTCGCAAATGTTCGACGGCTTCTGAAACCTGGTGGAAAGCTGGTACTTGTCGAGAATACGCAGAACGCGATCGGCCATGGACTTGTACTCGGCACGCTGACAGGTTACTGGGACGGTGTTCCCGACGGGCGAGTCGACAGCCCCTTCTTGGATCTGCAGTCTTGGGACAAGGCGTTGCGGGAGGCCGGGTTCTCGGGTCTGGAGATTGTATTGGAGGACTATCCGCGTCCACACAACACTGCAAGCACCATTATGTCGACGTTACTCGAGAAGGCTGATCAGAGCCTAGAGCAGCGACTGACGCCTGAGATCGTTCTTCTCCACGTCGCTGACAAAGAACCCTCTCTATTGCAAAGACTTGCCGAAGAACTCAAGGGTCAAAGCGTCAGGCTCACAGTCAAGCATCTCCAGAGTGCTAAAGAAGTGGTACGGGGAGGATCGCGTGTTATAGTCTTCTTGGACGACGGAAGTTTCCTGATTGATTCTGACGCGGAACGTCTTTCGCTTTTTCAGCATCTTGCTCGCTCTGTCAGCAGCATGGTTTGGATTACGTCCGGCGGTATTCTCCGAGGCTCCAATCCCGATGCAGCGCTCGCGACTGGATTGCTGCGAACACTTGGTACTGAAAATGCTGCTTCCAGATTTCTTTCCATTGATGTTGAGCCGCATATTCAAGACAGCAAGCAGGAAGTGCAGGGCTTGGTCCGTTTCATTACCACCAAGGAGTTGGAGCTCCAAGAGCCTGCGAGCGAGGATGCAGATGACCGCGAATATGTGTGGCAGGACGGCGCGGCCTGGGTCAGTCGTGTCGCGCCCGACACTCATCTCTCCAATCAGATGAATCTCATTTCAACTTCTGCGGAGCGCGCCGAATCAAAGCCGATCGGTAGTCAGGGTCCCATTCGCGCGGCTTTTGAGACACCCGGAATTCTCACCTCCCTATTTTTCCAACCGTACACAGAGCTGATGGCGCCTCTACCCGCCACCTGGATCGAGGTCAAGGTGGCGGCTGTCGGCCTCAATTGGAAGGACCTAGGCGTGTCATCTGGGCGCTTTGATGCCAATAACCTTTCGTCAGAATACTCAGGTGTGATCACAAAGGTTGGGTCTGACGTGGACACTTCCCAACTTGCTGTTGGTGATCTCGTCTATGGCATGGGGCGAGGTCATTTTGGCAACTACACCAGAGTGCCGTCTGATTTTGCGCACAAACTCGAGCCCAACGAGAACCTAGTTGAGGTCGCCACAATGCCACTAGTATACATGACAGCTGTTTATGCTTTTGACCATGTTACTGTCCTGAAAAAGAACGAAAAGGTGCTGATTCAATCAGCTACCGGAGGACTCGGCCTCGCCGCAATTCAACTTTCGCGGGCTAGAGGTGCTGAAGTGTTTGTCATGGTTGGTAATGACGACAAAGCTCACTTCCTTCGCGATGAGATGTATATACCGGAGACGCACATCTTCAAATCTCAGGACATGGTCGACATGGATCGTATTCTTGCTCGTGTTGGTGGCCGTGGCTTCGATGTCATACTGAGCACTGGGAGAGACGATTCATTTCACAACAGCTTCAAGGCGCTAGCACCGCTGGGCCGATTGATCGATGTCGGAAGGATGGATGTTCTCGATTCCAAGGACCTCGCCCTCGGACTATTTCAAAAGGGCATCACCTTCGCGTCTTTTGACCTCGGGCTTATTCTTGAATCGAGCCCCGAAGTTGGCTCCCAGCTAATACAGGCGGTGGACAGATACTATCGCGCAGGGGATATAGGACCGATTCGGCCTTTCACTGTCTCTGATATCTCTCAACTGGACCAGGTCCTCCTAGGCTTCTCAAAAGGCACGCATCTTGGCAAGTTGGTGGTGAGCTTCCAAGATCCAAATGCGTTGGTGCGTGTAGTCCAGTCTGCGCCAATGGCGGCCCAGTTCGACCCCGAAGCCCGCTACATTATAACCGGTGGACTGGGCGGCCTCGGTAGGGCAACAATCAGGTGGATGGCCGAGCGTGGTGCTCGCGACATTGTGGTTCTGTCTAGAAGTGGTGCCACCGCACTTGAGGCACAGGAGCTCCTTCGCGACCTGGGTTCTCGTGGAATCACTATCAAGGCTATGCGCTGCAATATTGGGTCCCGTGAGCAGGTCGTCAAGGTCATCAAAGACGTTTCTGCTGGTCGCATAATCAAGGGAGTCATCCACGCTGCGATGTCGCTTCAGGTAAGTGCTCTTTCTAATTTTCCATGTTGTATTGAATGCCTGTACTGATATTGTCGACTTCAAAAAGGATGGCTCATTTGATAGGTTGACGATAGAGAAATGGCGCGAAAGCTTAACTGCTAAAGTGCATGGTACCAAGTACCTCCACGAAGCCCTGGATGGTCAGCAGCTCGACTTCTTCGTCATGACAACATCACTTGAGTCAGTGATAGCTCTGGCTACCCAAAGTGCATACACCGCCGCGAATAACTTTCAGGAGGTGTTTGCACGCTACCGCCGCAGTCTAGGGCTGCCGGCGTCGACTGTGTCTTACGGCCTTATTCATGATGTTGGTGCGCTCAGTCGTAGCTCCACGACCTTGAACATGATGGAGCGCAATAAGACTCTGAGTGTAAGTGAATACGAATTCTTGCGATCGTTGGAGCTCGCCTTTGCTGGCAGCCGGACGACCGCAAGCATCTCGGACGTCACGACCAAGTCCCTGGATCCGCTGTCGTGCACAGGCTTCATCACCTGTCTCGATCCAGCGGGGTTGGCTGTGAAGAAGAGGCAGAGCGAAGACGGCGCGGACGGCGCAGCAACCTACAACCCTCGATGGTACAGCGATGGGCGTGTTTCAATGATCATGCGTGGGTTTGACGACGCCTATCGACATGCCAAGGGTGGACATGGCCATGACGATGACCCTCGCGGCAACGCGTCGTCGGTAGTAGAGAAGCTGCTAGAAGACTTCAACAAGAGCATCAAAGACGGCCTGGATGGACGTGGCCAGACGCAGACTCTCGTGATTCAGGCCATTATTGCCACGATTGCTGGCATGCTCTCTATTGATGCGTCCGGCATATCTGCTAGCAAATCGGTCGCTGATTACGGCGTGGACAGTCTGATTGCAGCAGAGTTGCAGAACTGGTTCAACTTGGTCTTCCGGATAAGTATTACTATGCTGGATTTGCTTGATACCCACAATAGCATAGAGAAATTAGCAGAAATGGTGGTTTTCAATGGCTTAGAAAGGCAGCAAAAGGAGTGAAGAGGGGATCTGACGTGCAACGAGGACTGAGCATAGCCATGGCTGACCTGGTTTTCATTATCGCCTTGGCCGAGCTATAAGGCTAATTCGAGTTGCGGGCGGGTCAAGCTAGGAGGAATGCTAAATAATTATGACACCATAAAATTATAAATATAAGAATTAACTTAATATAATGCTTAATTATTAATCTTACTAAGCCACAAATTAGCGAGACCTTGAAACGCTGCTCTACAAATTGTAATATTAATCTCAATCTCTTTTCAATCTGATATTACTGATATTTCTACTGATCATCGTGCCAGTAAAATGGATACCTAGCTTTGGGAGAAAACTAAAGTAAATAGCACGTTCCCGCGACCTGCCTATGAAAGACTCTTATGTTAAGTTTCCCAAGTTCCTGACATCATGTATGTATGGGGCCATCAAGCAGCTAGATCAAAGCATTCGACAGACCCACGTATGAGTAAATGGCTGTTTGTTCTTACATCACAAGCTCAATTGTCATCTAACTAGCGGACGGAAAAATGAAACGAGGAACGCCAATGATCCCGTGTCAGCACCCGTCTTACTCCAATATTGACCACTAACTAAGACTCAGGGTATAACGGAAATAAATGAAGGAAATATCGAACACCTATGTTGTGCAGATCCATGCTCGAATAGCAAGGCCTCCGAAGTCATAAGTAAATACTTCATGATGAAGTTAATCATGGGACGTGCGCCAGAGGCTATCGTTGTGCAGTGTTACTTTTTCCATCCTTCGCTTAATATTCCCGAAAACCGCAAGGCTGAGATGCAGTGGCGGAATCATCACACCGTACAATGAAACATGGCAAATCTCACCGAATCAGAAGGCGGACGCCGCAGGCGTAACGGCTTCGCACACACGGCACAACAACATGAATTTGTAATACGATTCGTCAGGCTTTTCAGCTATCAACTCTAATTCCATAAGCAACAATAATATTCTGTCTCTCAATATGCGGCTGAGTATTCGGGAATGAACGTTTAGAAATACTAAATCCCGATATCATCAATGCAATAGCCCGTTAGAAAAAGCTATAAAAAGTCAACTTCTCCATTTTCCACCGTAAGCGTCGTCTCAGTAGAAACAACAGTCACCTGAGAACAGATCATTACATCTATCAATCCGATATGAAGTGGACTTCAATTCTCTTTGCGCCGGCGGCTGCTGCCACGGCAATCACCAGTATGGTCACTATATCTGCGATTATCCCGTCTCACACACCTGGCACGCCCGGTCCCTTTGGCCTTCCCCGCAGCTTTCCCCCCTTTGTCTGCCCGCCGAGCCCAACGCTGCCGCGACCGATCTCAGCCAAAACTCGATGCGTCAAGAATTGTGCTGCCGATTTCGCAGAATCCGCCAAAAGACCTCTCCGCTGCGTCGCCATTGCCGACCCTACGGATTGTGGGCCTTGCTGTCAGCAACAGCTGGGGGCCATTAATGTATTGGACAGATGTCTCTCTAGCTGTACCCTCACCGCCGATCCATGTAAGCAGCGAAGTTACACATACTGAGAGGGAAATCAGAAGCAACCAGTATTAACTTGAGACAGTGTCTGAAGAATCTCAACTCCTCTCCCTCATCGTCTGCCCATTCGTGTTACCGGCGTTGACATATTGACATGAACGGTGAAAGTTAGTCATGGTTTTCGAGAAGGGAATTGCAAATAAAATAGGTATCATATCAGGACAGCAGGCTATTAAAACTTTCGTTGATTCTATGCTTGGACTGTCGAACATACCTAGGACAGAAACATTGGACCTTTTCTTGAATAAATCCCTATCGTTGCGGAATTGGGAACGAGCCGCACTGATTTTGGGACAGAGAGAGGCGGCGGAGGCCCTGAGTTGTGGTTGGCAGTGGACATATTACCAGACACATGGTGGAATTGTACAGCGCAATTGGGTAGTCAACAAAATGTTGGATTGAATAGCAGAACAGTCGCTTGAATGGTTGATAATTATACCTCATCACACTGATTCAAGCTTCCACGTAGCCCAGTCTTGCGGTGGAAACGAAGATGCGCCGAAATAAGATGTTTAGGAACTGTCGTCTCTCACTCACTCTTACACCAGTGCCATGATTATCCTCGCAACTAATGCTAGTGCTTCTTGGCACTCGAGTGGTTGATCTTCTAGAGGACGCATTAGATCGACAGATTATCAGCTCTCTTACCAGAACGTAGAACTCTGAATGTCTTCTCAATCCAAAGAAGATAGCATTGTATGGCGACGATCTTCACCGTTTCGATGCATGGTGGTTAGCATAGTTGTGCTCCCCAGTCAGGCAAGTGCTACTCGCTCTGTCTGGGCTGCTGGTTACTGCGAAAGCCCCCGCCTACAACAGCCTAGTGCCCTGTGCGTCCCTAGAAGAGAGCCCTAGCGGCGTCTACGGGGGTTACGTAAACGTGGTAGGCAGCCGCGGCAGCTCCCGCGCAACCCCCACTCTGAGTTTAATACATGAAGTGCATTCAACCCCTGCGTATTTTGTACAGTAAATGGGCCTTTGAGACTACCATAGGTGAATGTGCGATATTGGGCATGAGGTTTACCAACACCTTGAAGCAAGCAATTCTTGAAATAACATAATGCTTGCATGCGTGGCATCAGCATGAGGAAACGTATTGATCTTTAGTCTCGATCAGAGCATTGTTTATTGAGGTCCATTAGTAAGTATGGATTCGTGTTTCCTATGTGAGCCATCTCTTGAAACGAATCTGTACTGTCACAATGGCTATCATCTTTACGCCCACATTGCGTAAATATCCTTTCCATGATTGCCATCAATACCTTTACACTCACTTCGTATTCCTCCCCTCTGTTCAGTGTTGATAACCAAGTCATGGTAGACCATGGTTCTGATACTGGTCATTGCCGGGCCGACCATTCGGCCGGCTATTCGTCCGTAGATAGATATTACTTCTTGCAGCTGGGAACTGGTTCATCCTTTTGTTTCCCAGCTTACAATTCAATACGAATGCATGCCCCATGGGTGCAGCCCACCAGCCAAGTCTACCGGGTACGTGACAGACCAATACTCAGTACAGTTGCTCTAAAAGGCAATCATGCGGCTCGGATCAAAAATTCGCTTGGCTGTTTCCTGGACTTGCTCGTACCGCATGAAATTGCAGGTCTCGCTCTGCAAATGGTTGGTTACGGCGGCAAGAGAGCCGAACTCTTTGCGACAATTGGGTTTGGGACAGTGATAAAGCTTCTTAGTGTGCTTTGAAGATTGAAGATGCTGGTTCAGACCATCGAGCTGCGCGAAACCGGCACCGCAGAGGTAACAGTTGAACGTCTTGGTGTAGGGGTTCCAAGAGTCGATGGTAGCTTCAAGGACGGGTGCAGTAGACCAGTGCCGCAAACGGTCAGTTAGAGCGCCGTTCGAATCTTTGCGCTCGACTGCTTCAGAAACTTGCATGCGGTTGAGAGGCGCCGTAGAGCATCTACCTTGCTCGAGATGATGGAACACACCAGCTGCGTCCACGTAGAGATTGTGGCAAAACGGGCACTCTGCGTTGGTGCCTCTATGGACCCTGCTATTCAGATGCTATTGACGTCAGCAAGGTTCAAGAGTGATGGGGGGTGATGACAAACATTCTTGATTGCATTGTGGTCGATGAATTCGCGCTCACAAGGATCACACCAGAAGTGATCCTCCACCTCGTGGCTTCTTAGTGAATCCTCATCATTGAAGGCCTCGTTGCAGTAATAGTAGTTGCAGGACCATTCTGGCTCGTCGGAGCAAGAGTCTGCCCAGTGGCCAAGGGCATCCATATGTTGTTCCATGGCATGCTCGCTACCAAAATAGCGGTGGCAAGTTTCGCACTCAAACTCGGGCACCTCGTGAAATTTAGCCGCGACATGTTGGTCCCGGGACTCCCATGACGGCCAGGTCTGCCAACATGTTCCACAGGCAAACGCCATGGTAGTCGTAGAAAGAGTGAAGAAAGTGCAGGTGTCTTGTTGATTGATGGTTCTGAAGAGGGTTGCGAGAAGCTGTAGAGGTCGGCGCAAGTGACAAACGCCAAAACCTTTCCAAGCGTCTTCGCCAGCTGTATTCGCCCTGCGGACGTAACGAAGAAGGATGCATCAAGACTCGGCAAGTGCGATATGGGAAAAAAAGTTGTTGCGACTGTCTTTGTTTCCAGTCTATTTCAACAGGAAGGTGTGGCCCACTCGCGTTTGCAACGGCCCAAGTGGTCAGCCTCCCGCAGCTGCCGCCGCGATTTCTAGCAAAAAGAAATCCCTTGACCAGCTGCACAGGACTGGGAAGAAGAACTCAGTGTTTATGCCCTGATAAGCACTGATGCTGCAAGATAACTGAGACATGAAAGGAAAAACAACCATGTGCAGGAACATGCATCGTGATGTCGAGAGGTGTCAATACGCGTGGTCCCAGAACACTGTGGTCCCCGAGTTGGAATCACAGAATCTGCACTCCCGTTCCCATTGATGCGCAGTAGTCGTAGAATAAACAGCAGGCTCTCTTTATACGTCAAGTACACCTTGATATTCATAAGTTGTACCTGACTTGTGCTAAACCTTTATTGCGATCTCTATTACCACTACAATCACAACCTCGAGCATCCCGCTTTGGTGCTACATCATTCAATGCTAAATTCCCTTTCTGAGCCTGTCAAGCCCGCCCCATTCATAAATCCATTCAGGAAGCATTCTCCAACCATAGTAAACGTGCCGTTCTTCTCTTCGTCGCCGGTCTGACGCAGTAGAACAGGAACGCTGCATCCAAAAAGCACCGCCACTAGATCTCCCTTCTTCGCCTTTTTCGAGACCAACCCGATGCGTCCATCCCGAGTTATCATAAGCCGTAGCGACATCCGGACCACCGTGTCGAAGAAACTGCCAAAGAAAGTGTCGGAGATGTACTCGTCCTGATTTGGGCCGACGATGACAACTCAATGTTGGCAGCTCCGCGGCTTTCGCGGAGGAGGGTCTCAAGGCTGCGCCCATTGATTAAAAGATCTTTAGTGCCCAAATACCATTCTGCGAACTCCTTGGGCACTCGAGACGGTGCGTTCATTGTTACATGGCGACATAGCCACGTGAAGTCGCGGAAGAAATCATCGGCAGGCATTGCAAAGCGCATGTACCGATCTTTTCGATCCAGCACCAAACTTTTGCACACACTCCGAAGGATGTCTGAAGCTGTCATGCCTTGGGATAGGGATTTGACCGAATTCAATTTAGCGGAAGACTGAACCATCCCAATGTTTTCAGATCCGCCGAGCCCATCTACTACATCAACAGTGGTCCCACACGCGATCAGCTTCAATTCCGCAAACCTATATATCGGGATGCTCTCTTTGGACGCTGCATAACAGGGTGCTGAGTGACCCGGCACATTGAAGGTAAGAGATGAAGGTCGTAGGTTCCCGATCGTATCCTTTGCACTTTGACTGACCATTAAAGGGACTGACAAAGGGTCGATCCGTGCTCGCCAGTCGGGTACCCAGGATGGAAGCGCAGAGCTGTGTACAGCGCTATACAGTGAGGCAAAGCAAATAATGTCAAGTGACTTGTAGTGCTCAATGAATGCTTTCGTGAAGCGCATGTACGTGTCTTCCACATCGTAACTGTAGTTTACCTCCAGGATAGAGGTATCAGTGGCCAATCCTTGGATCCCATACAACCGGTCTCGATCGTCAGTAGCCTCAAAACATGAACTGTAGGCAGCTAATGCAACAAGAGTCAGCTGGATTCTGTTATTGTTGGCTTGTCTCGTGTCGTATAGTATCCGCACTCTTCTGCGGCTGAAGGAGTGACGAAAGGCAGGGGTCGCTTTGAATCCGACCGATGTGCAGCGGTCCGCACCGATCAGCGCACCCTCCACAACAGATCGGCTGAAGCTCCGCACTCCCCACCAGAACGAAGCGTTTGCGTTCATGGCATATTCCTGTAGAGTCCATATCCTCGACCACCATCGTCGCTGGAAGAAACTTGCCAGCGCTGACCAGTGTGGTTCGTATTGAGGCTGCTGGAACATGCGGCGGGTCTTCTCAAGGTTTCTTTCCTGCCTGACGGTCTCGTTGAGTAGCTGCAGAAAGTAGAAAGCATTCTCAGTCTGCTCGGTTTCCTCACCCAGTCAAACAATAACCTTGTGTGCATTGCGATAAATCTCACTCATTAATTGCACCTGTTGGTTCCTCTCTTCTGTATCGGCCAGATTGATGCAAAGTGAGTCAATCCACCACCACGTGTCATTGAAATTGCCTTCCTTCAACTTCAAGACGCGAACAAAATCTTGCACGGAATCGAGGATAGGGAGCTCCCCCTTCTCAGTTTTGAGAACACCATGCTTTTGCCTAGCGTTCGTCGCTGAGTTTTCGCCTAACCAAGAATAGGACAAGGCATGGTAAGGGGTGGATAATCCTTTGAGCGTGAAAGTCCTGAGGATAGCTGATGTGTGATTACTATCACGGTTGAATTGAAGGAGTCGAATTTGGTCGCTCTGAATTGACTCATAATTGTAAAAAGCATAATTTCCATCCATTCTAGTCGGCAACACAAAATGGTTGCAGAAGCAAGCGTGACCAACGATTCTCACCAAGAAGACTTTGTCATGGTATCGTAGTACGATATATATATGGCCTAGCGGTATTCACCCGTTAGAACTCAATAGTGTGTCATAAGGATGCGGCTAAGTCGCGCCTCCTGCATGCCAACCGCCAGGATCTTCAGCTGTCGGACCAGGGGCAAAAACAGCTGACGCAAATTGAGGATATCGCGGCTATGATATGATTCCTACTTTTCACTACTTGCGCTGATGTGAACTACAAGACATATCGAAAGTCGGTGTTTTCTTGGTCCGTCTTGTCATGCATACCGGTCCGCATGCCATCGATCTTGGCTTCCGTGGTCTCGACGGCGCCATATAGACGATCTCTCCTTTTGTTTTCCCACAACATATAAAATCGCAGGACGACAGCGCAGAGCAGGGACACGCAGAAAAAGACAAGGATACTGGCAATCGCCAAGACATATCGCGGAGCATCCTGGCTGCGGAAGAAAAAGGGGCCCGCAATATTTCCAGTAGCAAAGAGGATCAGCATCATCGTGTTGGTGAAAGCTCGTTTGGTGTGTCCCGCAATGTTTTGACCAATGATTGTCAGCACAAATGGCCACTTGAAGACTCCGTCAGTACAATGCATCTCCAATACGCTTGGTTGCAGACTTACTGTTACTGCATATGAGTTGATCAGCCAGTAGGCGACGACTCGGCCATATTTGTTGGCACCGGTATTCATGGTACCGTAGACTGCGGCAATACCGGCGATAGCTGGTAAGAGGGGAACAATCATGCCCCAAGTTCGCAGGTTGCCATGCTTGATGGAAAACGTTCCCCACACGATCATGCTACCGGCGCTAACCACGCTGGATGGCAGGCCAATGAGTAACGTTCTGAATGAGTCAAATCCGAACCCAGAGACAACCAGTGATCCAAAGCTGGTGAGTCCTCCATTTGGCAGCTGAGTGAAGAGAACAAATGCCAGGATGAGCCAGACTTTGGGATCAATGATAGCATGCCAAATTTGGTACGACTTCCATTGGTAACCCTTGATACCCATCATGTTACCCGCGACGCGCTGGACTGCAATCATGCGCTCCTCTGCAGACAAGAATCTGGCTTTGTTGGGTGTTTGTGGCATGTAAAAGAGCCAGCCAAAACCGACGATCAGACTCAACAGACCCAGTACGAGAAAGATGTACATCCATGGGCGCAGGGCGGTGTTGGTAATGTGACCTAGCCCGTACGATATCAGAGCTGTCACGATACTGAAGCATCCTTGCATGGCTGCCCATAGCATGGTTCGCCACACCTGTTCCTTTCGCGTGTAGAACATGGAGGTGTACAGCACGAATCCCGGGGTGACGACCGACTCTGCGACACCAAGCAGGAAGCGGATAACCATGAATCCAGCAAAGTTACGGAGGCCGAGATGGCTAATACGATGTTAGTAAGTCGTGGTGAAGAATCAGAATTACAACATATGAACTCACCCAAGCATAAGAACTCCCCAGATGATCACTGAGATGCTGAGAACCCTGGCTGTCTGGAAGCGCTGCAAAATGTAGTTGGCAGGATACTGCGCGACCAAATAACCAAAGTAAAACATGGAGCTGGCCCACGAATATTCGGTCCCAACTAGACCAAGATCTGCGCGCAGGTCAAAAAGCACAGCCCAACCGTTTGCAACTTTGTCGACGTAGTTGAGACCATAGAGCGCGCACATAAGCGGCAGCAAATGCCGGTCAATCTTGCGACGGACAGCGTCGGCAGCTTCTTGGGAAAACGCATCGGGCGCGGTGTCTTCGAAAAGCTCATAACCTTCGTCGGCTACTTCTCCTTTGACTACATCCCCATGTTCTACCGAAGAATTGGGGTGCGCGACCGCTGCCTCGATGTTGTCGTTGCTAGCCATGATGCGAGGTGGATAGCTTCAGTCGCATTCTGGAATTACACTGACGAGTGACCACGAGCTTGGCTTTTATCAAACGACCAATGCAAAGCTAGCCATATTCGCTGCGTCGCTTAACTTGTCCAGACTGCAATTCCTTATCGGCAGTGACCCGCTATTCCGTCCCATGCAACATCGGAGGAGCGAAGCCGCTAGTCGCCGGACGAATACCGAAGCGTCTCAAGTCCGGCCGATCCCGGAAATCCGGAACAGCGTTTCCCTCCATCCATGGTCAGTACCACGACACCATCAGCAGAGGCAAGAAAGGACAGAGATCCAAGCCAGCAGGGAATTCGTGTTCCTGATCTTGATATGCAGTTCCCAGACATCGACAGAGAGAAATGCCTTTCTTTCTTGTCGAAATTGGTTCAAATCAAGAGCTACTCGCAGACAGAAGGCGAATTGAAAGTGACTAGCCACATTGCCGTTTGCATGAGAGCAATTGGCCTTGACACAGAAATTGTGCCCTTCGACAATGGAAAACGGCAGAACGCGGTAGGCGTATGGCAGGGAACCGGTGATTGCAACAAGACAAGCCGTCACCACTCTCCCGCACAGAACGCAGCAAAGTCAATCCTATTCAATGGCCATCTCGATACGAACCCCGTAAGCGGGGGTTGGACAATCGACCCATGGGAGGGCAAGGTCGACGATGACTTCGTCTACGGCATTGGCGTCAGCAACATGAAGGCAGGGTGCGCCGCCTACTTTTGCGCTGTCGAGACCTTGAAGACCAGCGGCTGGGTGCCCAGAGCGGACGTCTACCTCACATTTGTGGTGGGAGAGCTACAAGGCGGGGTCGGCACCATGGCCTTGATTGAACAGGGCAAGATTCACGCCGACTACTTTATCAATTGCGAACCTTCCGACATCAAGGCTGTTACCATGCATGCTGAGGCCCTAACTTTTGAGATTACTCTGAGGGGGATTACGCGACACATGTCGGCGAGGGAAGAAGCGGCTGATGCAATCATGGCAGCTTGCCAGCTCATCCCGAAACTCAACGGCATGGTATTTAGCGGCGCAAAGAGCGAAGAACATCTCAAGTGCAACCGCTGTCAGATTGGGGTCGTGCACGGCGCCCTGGGCGACGAACTGGCAGAGTGGCGGCCACCTCAGGTAGCAGACGTGTGCAAGCTCGCCGGGAGTGCCAGATATGCGCCCGGCCAGACCCAAGAAGGCGTCATGAAGGACTTGGCCGCAGTCATTGAAAAGGTCATTCTGGACTTTCCGGGTATGACCTATGAGCTCAAGCAGAGATTCGAACCCACCATGCCAGCATTCGAGGTGTCGCCGGAATCGCCTCTGGTCAAGTCACTCAACGAGGCGTACTACGATGTTCGAGGCACACCACAGCCGACGGGAGTCCTCGCCCCCACATGTTTCTACGGATCCGACGCGGGACATCTTTACAAGAGCTTGGGCATGGAGGGTATTGTGTGTGGTCCAGGCGGCAAGTATAACACACGACCCGATGAGAAGGTCGACATACCAGATTACCTAGACTGCATCAAGATGTTCATGAGAGTCATTGTGGATATCTGTGGGTAGGTAGTCAATGTCATGATGTTCAACTGGTCCCCGACTAGTCTATGGGCTAGCTGCCAGACTCCCGGTCAGGATCAACTAATAGCAGCGCAAATTCAACACGATGAAGTTGAGATAAGCTTCAAAATTGTCCATGTACATACGTCGAACCTCGCTTAGCATTTTTAGTGTAATCTGCTAAATATACCAGCACCATTGTGCTCTGATGAACACGGCTCCCGGTTGCCGACGAGGGTAGAATCTTTTTCCTCGGGTCTTGGCCGATTTCGGTCGGTGCGCTCCGCAACCTTATCGCCCCCCGGCCACTCCCCCGACTCGGCCGATTGCGGGTCACTAGCATTGTTACTCTGTCTAGGTACGATTGGCAGGTTGCAATACTGTATGGGATACTTGTCAGCCATTACCGTTTCGAAAAGAGTCAACGCCATGCGCAACTTGGCACAGAGTGAGGTTGAGCAGCATATGCTGCGCTGCCCAACAGTGGATAATTTGAAGCATTTTTCCAAGACTTACAGCGCAAAGCCTCATCTCGCTGGGGACTTGCAACACGCCGAAGCAATCCGAGACCTGTGGCGATCATATGGCGTAAAGACCGATCTGGTGCGCTACGATGTTTTGCAAAACTTTCCCATCAAGTCTTCCCTGAGCCTACTTTTCATTGACAGTACTATAGTGGCATTTGAGGCAAGTTTGACAGAAGTTGCCGTTGCGGACGATCCAACGTCGTCCCCGGAAAATGGTCTACCTGCTTTCCATGGATTCAGTGCCAATGGTGCAGTCACTGCTGAGCTGGTATATGCGAATTTTGGAACGCATGAAGACTTCAAGCTCTTAGAAAGTAAAGGCATCTCAGTTCAGGGAAAGGTGGCCATTTGCAAGTATAGTAAAATATTTCGAGGCTTGAAAGTACGTGCAGCTCAGAAATTCGGGGCTGCAGCAGTGCTCATATACAATGACCCACAAGAAGATGGCGAGCTCACGGTCGCCAATGGGCACAAGCCATATCCACACGGGCCGGCGCGCCACCCATCGAGTATACAGCGAGGCAGCGTGGATTTCTTTTCCGTCGCTGTGGGCGACCCTACTACGCCCGGATATCCCAGTCTTCCAGGTGATGATACCGAGCGCCAAGACCCGGGGAATACGATCCCAAGCATCCCGTCGCTGCCGATTTCCTATGCAGACGCATTACCATTTCTCAAGGCGCTTGACGGCTATGGCTTGTCACCAGAAGATGTGGGAGATTCGGACTGGCGAGGAGCGTTACCTGGCGTGGGCTATTGGACGGGTCCATCGACGGCCAAAGTCTCAGTGGTGAACCAGGCCGAGTACCGCTACTCGCCAATCTACAACGTCATTGGCTCGATACCGGGACAGACGGAGGAAATCGTCATTTTGGGAAACCACCACGATTCCTGGTGTTGCGGTGCTGTCGACCCAGTGAGCGGGAGTGCTGCCATGAATGAAGTGGTCCGGGGACTGGGGAGTCTGGTTAAGGCCGGCTGGCAGCCGTATCGCAAGCTGTGAGTCTTGTCTCGTACACAGTCGGAGCTACGCTGAAATAGGTGTACAGCATCCTCGCATCTTGGGATAACGAAGAGTACGGACTGGTGGGCTCAACCGAGTTCGGAGAGGAGTACGAGAAGGAGCTCAGTGAGCATTGCGTTGCGTGTACGTCGAGTGCTGTCTATGTCCATGATCTTGATCATCACGACTAATACGCCTCAGATATTAATGTGGACGAATCTACAAATGGTGGGAAAATACTAGGCCCGACGGGCAGCCCACTACTAGCAGACGCGCTGACACACGTTATGAGCCTTGTGCCCTCCCCGCTCAAAGCAGACAGCACAGTCTTTGATGATTGGCAAGACTGGGCGAGTACAAACAACGGCGCGTCCTTGCTGGCACCCATGGGCACTGGCAGCGATTACACGGCCTTCTTTCACCACATGGGTATTCCTTCGCTTGACCTCGTGTTCAACAAGTGTGGAACTGCAGTGTACCCCTATCATTCAAATTACGACAGTTATTTCTGGATCGAGAAATTCGGCGATCCAGGTTTTCACAAGCACCTCGCAATGACAAGACTGTGGGGTGTTCTAGCGGTAAGACTAGCGGGCATCCCTCTTCTCGGCTTCAATGCATACGACTATGCGACAACACTTGAGAAGCATGTCCTCGGCCTCCAATCGAGGTCTATCCTTGGACTTAAACTCGACACTCTCAAAGGTACGATCGCAAAGTTTGCAGAGGTGGCAGCATCCTTGGACGAGCTGGCTCGAGGTTGTGATTTGACAAAGGTCCAATCGCAAACAATGAGCCGTAGCCAACTCGGCGTTGCAGAGATCAATAGACGGTACCGAGAGATCGAGAAAAGCTTCATTATCAAATCTTCGAAGGGTCTACCCGGACGACCATGGTATAAGCATTTGGTGAGTTCCAGTACTTAACGCTGGATGTCTTGTGATTGACAGTATCACCAGGTCTTCGCGCCAGGCCTGTGGGCTGGTTATGATGGCGTTGTCTTCCCTGGCATCTTGGAGGCTGTTGAGGATGGCGATATCGACGGAGCCAACAAATGGGTAGGGTGCATTGCCCGGCATATCGAGAAAGCATCTATGATTGCAGTTGAAGGATAGATTGTGCTATTTTCCATTATTTGATAGTGACTATGAGCTGTAGCGCAAAATCGCGCCTGGCACTGTCTAATGCCTACATAAATTGGGCTACTGACTATCCAGGAAGAGTCTTGCCTTGGCTGTAGCGGCACACGCCTCTTCTTTGGTGCCAAGAACCGGATATGTCAGGAAGAAATCGTGTGGCATGCCCTGCGAGGTATTGAAGTGAACCCGGTTGCCTCTGACATCTGCCATTTGCTTGGCAAAAGTGCTAATAGACTCGTAGAACCCCTCCAGACTGCCCGCATCGATGAAGAGAGGTGTCTCAATCCGGAAGGGATGGTTGAGCGGCGAGACATATGCCTCTTCTTGGTCACTCAACGCCTTCCCTTTGGGTCTGATCGACTCGACGCCCCATTCCAAAAGTGGCACGTCGAGAATGTCGTATCGGACGTGATGTGAGCGACTGTACTTCTGCACTGCTTCCGCAGTGACCTCGACCCATGGCGAGAACACCACCGCACCACCTGTTTGCCATGATCCTGTTAGTTCATCAATCACAGGACCATGAGTTTAGCGGCACACACCTGGCTGAGGTAGCCCTTCCTCAACTAGATAGCGAAGAAGACCTAGCACAATATTTGCGCCCGCTGAATCACCCATGACGACTATCTCCGCGGACGAGACACCAAGATCGAGCACATACTGATAGGTGGTGAACAAGTCCTGCACTGCAGCAGGAAATGGGTTCTGCTCCGAGGCCAGCCGGTATTGCATGTACAGGACATTGGTGCTCCCGAAATGCTCGGCAGTTACCGCCGACACACTTTCGGCATTTTGCTCAGGGTCGTATCCTGTGACCAGTGCGCCGCCGCCTCCGTAGATGACCACTTTACGCTTGGGATCCGTACTTCCCTGTTCAACGGGCGCCGGGTGCCACACGGCCCCAACGGGCGCGGGCTTCGTGGTCGCTGGCGGGTTACTCAACACGCCTCGAATCAGTGAGGGCTCTGGCGGTGAAATGAGGACAAAGCGGCCTTGGGACTTGGGCGTGGGACTCAATTGGGGAGGCTGCTGAAAGCGAATTTTTGCGAGATAGCGGAAGTAGGCGCGCAGTATGGCAGCGCCCATGCTGATCTTGTAACTCCATTGTGGCACAGCGCGCAGAGGAGCGATTGTGTATTTGAGTGACAGAAAGAGCAGATGGGGGATATTGACGCCCCAGAACCACAAATCATAGAGGGTCTTGAGCGGCTGTGACGACCAGACAGAGACAGCCATTATGGGTGCAATGTGTGTGAATTTGTCAATCAACAATTGGAAACCCACCAGGAAAGGGGATGCGCCTCAGGCAAGAATAGGCTACATTCAACGGGCATTTTATTGTCCACAAAGCAAAGCAAGTTGCAGAAGCAACTGATGTTGGTCTGACAGAGGGTACCAGCAACACTCGTGCATGCAGATGCAAGGGATTCTATAGACTGGGATACATGGATATCATTTCTCGATCAAGAAAACAGCATGCACCCCACAGCGATGCTTACAATGTGTATAAACTCGCATGGACCGTTATTTGTTGGAGTAGGCCACGTCTTGCCCCGACTTCAGGGCCCTGTAGCGCCTACTATGTACGCTAAGGACCCAACCCCAGCGTCCCGCACCGCCCCATGGATCCCTGAATGCACGTCTCTACCAACATTTCCTGTGCATTGCATGGAAAGCGTTACGGTGTCGGTAACATGGCTACACTCTTAGCAGGCAATATCAGTTTCCTGGTGTTGTTTCTCCATCTCTTTGCCGAGTTTTCCAAGTAGCAAAACACCGACGCCTTGTGCTGCAGCGAAAGCAGATACCGTTGCGAATCCAACCTTGAAGAGGGGCGCTTGCGTGCCCGTATTGAAAATAAACAGCGGAACCCAGGCACTAAAGGCAGCGCCCACTGCTTGAGCAATACCCAGGATCAAAGCACGCTCGTCAGCCGATGACGAGAGGACTTCATTCATATATGACTGCACGATAGGTCAATGGCTCATGCAATGATTTATTAGGCACTTATTCTTACAATGATGACCGGCCCATATGCATAGGTGGCCGCATTAATCATGTACCCGAAGAAAATGGTGGCTTTCGACGCTGCTGCAGCCAGCAGTGCGTTGGAGACAACATTAACAGCCGTGATGGCTAGCGCAATCCAAATGCGCGTATTAAGGCGATCCGACAAGACACCCCAGATGATTGTGCCAACCAAGCCGACCGCGGATGCGCCGGTTGGAATTCTGTTCATGATCAGATAAGCCACGATACTGAGGAGGTATTTAGACCTACAGATTGATCTGTTGCACCGTGTATGTTCCCAACGACTTCAAGTATATAGCAAAGAACAACAGGGAATAAGTGTCGAGACAGAAGAAACTGTGTCAGAACATGTCAATTCTCAAGAGTCTCAATTCGCAATTTGATGAAACATACATGTAATTGAGAATGAAAACCCATACGAATGGCCTGCGCAATGTCGTACGAAAGGTTTGGATGGTAATGCCATTGAATGGCTTGCGCTCAAGTCGGTCCATTCGGGCTTTTGCGATCTCAATCTCCTTCTTGCTCAGGTAGAAGACTCGGGTGTTGTACGGACTATCAGGTACAGCAACGAAGCCCCACAGCGCTCCAGGAACATTGATGACTCCGCACATGATGAAGAGCCATCTCCAACCGGCCAGACCGTAGCGGCCGTCCGGTCCCGTGTAGACGCCCGCTTGCAGATACCCGGAGAACATGGTGGCCGCGAATGAGGCCGAGTAGAAGATACCCGCCCTCGTGGCTAGCTCTAGATACACAATGTCAATCGACCTTTTCTTCAACAGGGTCGTAAAAGGATGACAAACCTTTCGGTGTATACCAGTTGCCAAGAAGGGTCATGACACCAATATAAAACGGCGCCTCTGCCAATCCGATCAAGGAGCGCATCGCGTAGATGGTCTTCGCATTTTGCACAGAAGCGAAGCAGAAGGTGAGGACAGCCCAGATCACCTCACAAAAGGGTATCCACACGGACGGTCGAACATATGAAGTGATGACCTGACTGGGAATCATGCCGATTGTATAACCGATTGTCCAAAACGTGGAGAACAAGTTGTATTCATCTGAGTAGAGGTTGAGGTCCTGAGATATCTCGATTAGTATGAGCATTGACAATAGACAGAAGTCGTTTCAATGACTACTCGCCTCCTTCATGCCCGACACGTAGGCGTTAGCTGAACGATGTACCTAGTCAACGACATGTTTTGATTGCTGCGGAGTTCGATCTTACTCATGTTCGTGGTATCTAGGAGTCTCAAAAAGTAGCCGAAGCAAGCCCAGCTTCTGAAGAAGTATTAGCAGCCATCTCCAGATACAGTGTTGACGGTCAACACCGGGACATTACTCACAGGATGAAGAAATCCAACTTTAGCAGCAATTTCTTGTCATCCGAGTCATAACTTCGTTTCCACCACGAGACTGTTTGGGCGTCATTCTCAACACCAGTTTCGAGGATATTGTGAGCATCAGAATTGGGTGCCATGGCCACCGCCGCTTTGTCCTTGGTATCGCTGACCACTTGCATGGAAGCCATTGCTTGAGACAGATTCCCACCAGACCTTGGCAATGTGAGGGCGAAAAAGGCTTCCAGAAGCCTTCAATGGTGTGAAGATGGAAAGAAAATGAGTATGACTACCTTCGTCACAGTCTGTCACGCAATCCCGATACCAAAGTATGCGACTACTCGAGCCGCGTACGCAACATCCACTCCTTGCACCTCACTCCTGTTCTAGGTAAAACGTGAGGTCGTCGCACCCCACGGTCCAATGATTTTGAACATGGCGAGTGAATAATTATGGGTTCAATGTCTTGATATTGCCGAGGATGAGATACGCGAACCTCAGCGAACCCCACACTCAGCGTTTGTGACACCAGGAACGTCATTAAATGCCACTATGGCATCATTTCGAGTCCCTTCCTGCATGGCAAAGTTAAGCGAGACTCCCAAAGATACCCAACGCAACCGAGCATACATATCCGCTTACGAGACCCGAATGATGATATGCATGTGAAAAGAGACCTTGGAAAACACGGCATTAAAATTCAACGCTTAATAGTATTCAGGCATCTCAAATCAATCTGTGACCTCGACTTCCCAGCAAGTTTGTGACAAAATGGCGGCTACAACACCATTACCCTACGAGCTGTACTCGGACGCGCCAGGCATCCTCTTCAACAAGCCTGAATGGGATGCAGCCAATGCGGCACATCCCCGGGGCACCGACTTTGGCTCCGTGCCAAAAGGATGGCCCACTGAGCTGAAGGGCCCGCAGGTCTGGACAGGATCGTATCTGAGCCAGAATCGTAGGCGTCATACTCATAACGACTACGATTTGGCCCGTACTGACGCGTGGACAGCCGACTTGTACATCCGCAAGATCACTTCGGAGGAAGTAGCCGAGGTCGACGCTGCGATACAGGTAAGCATCGGATTACACAAACTGGCCAAACTCATCAAGCGTGAACTGACCCAGAAGATAGTTTTGGAAGCACCTGGAGCTTCCTCTGTCAGACCTCAACCGGGAGCGCTTCCCTCTTCCAACCTTCGGGCGTGTCTTGGAAGATGTAGCGAAGAATATATATCACGGGGTGGGACTGCAGGTGCTTCGAGGATTCCCGATCCAGTCACACAGCAAGGAAGATCAGATCATTGCCTTCCTCGGGATAAACTCGTGGATTGGAGACGAAAGGCTCAATCAAGGTGCCGATAGAGGCCTCTGCCATATAAAGGTGGGTGCGTTGTTCAATTGGTGGCTGTAACCCAACAGACATGCGCACGTTGCTGACGTCGTACAGAGCATTAGCCATATCGACCCCGTGAACCGAGGCAAGATTTATGTTTCCGCGCAGGACACTAACGCCCAGATGTACCACAGTGATGCTGGCGGTGAAGTTGTCAGTCTCATGGCCGTCAGCCTCTCTGGTACGGGCGGCGCATCGACAGTCGTGAGCTCCTGGCAGGTGTATAACCATTTGGCTAAGCACAGACCGGATATTCTCAGGATATTAGCGGAGAGAAAGTTTCGCTGGCAGGCGTAGGTACCGTCATGACAGAATTTTGGAAGAGTCGGGGAAGTAACAGATTCGTCCCAGTAACGGCATTCCAGACGAAGGAGTCAACCTGATTCATTATATCGACGGGAAACTCTTTCTCAATTTCTCTACACGGACATTTATCGGTTATGGAGAGGTACTACCCTGCTTCCAAAATCCATGCACGTGACTGATCAGTCTTAGCTTCCCGACAGGGACTCACGGTATCCTGCTCTGACGTTGGAGGAAAGAGAGGCCTTTGGTGGTTGGCAGTGGGTGGCAGACCAATACAGCCTCGAGACCGAGTTCGAGGTTGGTGACATTGAATGGTGAGTGACCGACTGTACTTCTCAAGTGGCGGACCATGATACTAATGATGGTCTCAGGGTGAACAACCTACACCTCCAGCATGCTCGACGAGGGTTTACGGAAGACGTTGCTCAGCCACGCCATTTGCTACGCGTCTGGCTTCGAAATGCTGAACTATCGCCTCCTCATCTGCCCCTCGACATGAAGCGAAAGTTTGACGCCATGTTTGGTCAAGCCCCTACTTTCTATCCGAGGGACGAAATCGAAGAAGATGAACGGAGAAGAGCGACAGGGATATTCACCGGGTCATGCAAGACGGAGGATGCAAAGGACCGGCTGGCTCAGGGAAAGTGAACAATTCTAAGTAGATGCATTGAAAGAGAGATTGCAACCGTGCATATGGTAAGACTTTTGATGACAACGTACTATCCCTGTTAGAAGGAATCACTTTACAATTATTGTCTTCAAGCATGAGCGTATCTCTTCGTCACTCTTATCTTTGAATCGAGCGACCGACTCGCCATGCATAAAGCCATGCAAGTAGGCACCACCTACCAGTTTGTACTGACTGTCCCCATCTCCAGTGATCCGTCGAAGATCAAGGGAATTCGGGAACCAGGAAGTACCCATATTGAGTCTTCGACGCCCATACACTCGGTCCCGAGTCCCAGATAACCACTTTTTGTCCTGAAGAGCCGCAGGTGCTTAGAATGGCGGAAGACGGTACCAAAATCTTCGGCTTGTTCGCCACTCTCTACGCTCAGGGCAGAGATAAACCATTCGTAATGCATCAACTCTGCTATCTGCGCAGATTGTCCTGCCCTGGCTTGCAGCCACCTCGCGAATGATGCAGCGAGTGGTGAGCCCTTTGGTGTAATCTCACCTTTGTCTCCTGATGTATTACAGATCAAAGTTCTCCAGAATGCTTCATAGCGGCTCTCTTCGCCGTCGGTCAGATTACTCGCTGGATACTTGTCTGGTAGCGACGCCAAAATTTCGAGCCACACAGGGAACTGTTGGCTGGGAACTGCGACCTCGTGCTTGGCTTCGCCAACCATAGTAACCTCGCCCAATTGCATGCCCTTCAGTGTCAATGTCAAGTGTTCTGCATCGATAACAGGCTCCTGTGTCAGGTCGCCCGACGCCCAGTATCTCTCATAGCCAGTCCTGCGCAATCCGAGGGGGCTGTCACAGCTCCAATCTGGGACCCATGACGGCAAGCCTTTGGTCAATTGGAACTCCTCGCCTTCAACGCATGACAGCAGCCAAAGATCGCCTCGACTCTCCGTCAAGATAGTGATGGCGGCGTCAATGTATGTCTTAGAGATGCCTTGCTACGTTGGAATCAGGCGCGGTTTGTCTTTAATATGCTCCTGCACAAGTCCGAGGAGGGAATAGACCTTGTCTTCGGGTTGGGTCGCCTTGAAGTCTCGTGCGCGGATCAGCGCATGGAGCAGTGTTCGGGTCCAGGTGTTGGCACCGCGCCTGCGATCGGCGCTGATTGCCCTCAAAATCGTGGGGAAACCGTAGAATGATTTGAGCTTCTCTCGCTGAGCGCGCTCGCCTGGGTAATGGTGTTGCGCGACAAATCGGTTCAAGGTGTGCATCAGCTCCGTCTTGGTAATATGATGCGAGGCATTGACGAGAACCTGCCAGTCAATAGAATAAGGCCCGCACATGACCATGACTTCGCCGCTGTCGCTGCCTAGAATGACCTCCTGGATGACCCACGTCCTGCTGAAATATGTTCGTTAGAACACCATACCCACGGGCACCCATTTCTCATCAGCTCTTTTGTGTAGGTAATTCTCGGTGCCCAGCTCGCGAATCATGGCAAAGCCCGTCGCAGTATACTCGTCGTCCTCCCCCAGCCATAGGAGAACAGTCTTGGCACGGCTGTATATTTTGGTCATGAGCTGGATCTGGGCAGCCTTCTCCTCACTGTCATCTTGATTGATACACACCGCATCTACCCAGAATCTTCGGGAGCACAGTGACGGGTCTCCTTGGGCCTGTGTCAGGAAACCCAGCAAATTCTCCGTCACGTAGATCGTGTGCTTGTCGTTGCAGAGCACTGGAAACTCCTTTTCATCTGTCACGTCCCTGAATTTCCCATAGTCGGCCGGTCTTCCCCACGTGTAGGACAAGGCAAAGTACTCAGGCGGTGCTGACTCCAGATCGTCAGATCGGACGACTTCAAGATTGCAGTGGATCTCCGATCCTGACTTGTCGCCGTCTGGTGCTTGGCTGAGACTCAGAAGACGAATTTGACCAGCTTGTAGCCGGCCCCAAGTTCTTCGTACAATGCCATTGCATCCACCAGCTGTGGACTTTGACGCGGCCAAGAAACACTATCCTCGACAACAGGAGTGGATGGTGGTTGGCAATGTTGCAATAGGGTTAGGTAAGGGATGCACTGCTGTTGATTGGGACGAGCCGGGTTCGGCAATTGCGCAAGGACAACCAAAATGTCGCAATACTTCAATCAAACGACGATGAAGCCGTAACAATCCTCTTCACGAAAGCAATTGACAGCTCGTGAGGGGTTTATCTCCCATTAGTGTTCGGTAGCATGGCTGGGGTTGGGTGAGGCCATCGTCACATGACAAAGTCCTACAGATCTGTAAAATCTGCAGTGAGGCAGTGCCATAGGCACTTGGTCAATTGACACACAGCCGCTGAACAAGAAGCGGATGCGACATTGCTATTGATGCAGTCAATAAACGGTCTAGTCCTCAGCCCTTCGAGCCAAAGAATAAGGGCCTGACACCCCTGTCAGCAGCGAAATAACAACTGTACCAACTGAACCATTACTGCGGGGGAGCCGCAGACAGCCCCATAAATCGACGACCCCTCTATGCCTGTCGCAATCCCTGGCTCCTCAAAGACTGCCTTGCGACAAAGCAATCCAGCTCAGCCTTATCATTGTCAGCATTTTTAGGCTACCAGACAGATACTAGGCAGGTATATACGCGACAGTCTCTCAACTTCTCCTCTCCTCTGCCGCCATCTCATTGACAGTATCGCCATTCTGTCGCTGCCATGGAGCGCCAATACAAATTTACCGCGATTCCTGGAGGACCACGCCGAAATTGCCAAGAGCGCACCGGACAAGATGGTGAGAACCCAACCAAATTTGGGCCTTTTGCACCAAACCTATGCGTCAGATTCGTCAGACCACGCCCAGAACAGCCAGTGGAAGAAATTTGCCAGGTACTTGGCGCATCTCAATAAGAGTTGCCCTGACGACACCTCGTACAAGCTCATCTACCTCATACGCCATGGAAGCAGTGTCCACAACGAGGTCATGAAGGTCGTAGGCGACGACTGGAGGGTACGTGTGCACTCTATCGACCGCATCTTCTCGCGACAGAGCGTCTGACTGATTATGCGCAGAGAACGAGACCGAAATGGGCCTTCCAGGAGGGAGGAGATATTCCGGGAATGGGCAAGGTCACGTGGGTGGACGCAAAGCTTGTGAAAGCGGGCGTGGCGCACGCCGAAGCCTTGTCAAAGTTCCTGCTCCAGGCGACAAAGCATGAAGACATGCCACTACCTGGCACCATCTATACGAGTCCCCTGGCCCGAGGCCTCGAGACCACCAAGCTGACCTACAAGGACGTCATGGGTGCGCACCAGCAGCCTTTCCAACCAGTCATCAAGGAATTCCTCCGAGAACGACTCACTGGCCACACTTGCGACAAGAGAAGCTCGAGAACCTGGATAGCGGAGAACTATCCCGAATATATCATTGAGGACGGCTTCGAGGAGAGCGACAGGCTGTGGGAGGAGAAGAGGAGCCCAGCCGAGGAGCCCAGCGAGGTCACTGCTCGAGAGCAACGCTTGCTAGAGGACATATTCGCCAACGACAGATCACAGGTCATCTCATTGACCACACACTCTTATTCTATATCGGGTATCCAGGAGGCGATTGGCAGTAAGAGCTTTCGCGTTGGCGAAGGCGTGATGGTGCCACTGTTGGTGCAGGCAGTCAAGCTTTGAGCTGCAGGCAGTGGCGAGAGCTCTCCAATACCTATAGTCGCTTGTTATATCAATGGATTCAGATCAAGGCGTTAGGAGTGGCTTAGCATGCGAGGTCTGTTTGTAATGGGCTAGTTTCTGTCTCTTTATCGCCAGTCATACCACGTCCCTCAAGCTGAGTTCAAGGTTCGACATGTTAGTGAATGAGGAAAAGTATAGTCAACGTTCGTCGCACGTCCAGGTGGCCACCGCGAGCTATAATGGCCAGTTAGCAATGTGTTTAAGGCACCCGACTGCGCTGTACCACGCTGGATTTGCACAAAGTCTTCCAGTCAAAACACATGGGTACTACTTTGAGGAAAGCAGCATGAATCAACTTATCTATTCAGTCGCATGAAATTTCACATCAACATCTTTCTAATTCGCAGGCATTATCTCGATGCAGACTTATTGTACGATTAGCCACCGAAATTGAACCTCGCTTTTGCCATGCGTACCGCTATGTGGGGCTTCAGTGCCTTAATGAGTTAACAATCTCTATCTACTCTACGATGTTTGGTCACAAAAGTCCGCCATTCCACCGACCACAACTGGATGTGTTGCCACCAAACATATTGTGCACTACTCGTCACGGTGGTTGTATGCTTCCTTCTTCAAATGATCCCGAAGAATTTTTTCATTCTCTTCTCCCAGCTGAGGAATCAGGTACTCTGAAGTTCGGATTGAATTGTATTTTGTTGCAAGGCCGGATCTCAATTCGTCCAAAGTTGTTGGTTCGCAGTGGAATGAAATATTCTTTAACTCATGGATGATTTTTGCATAAGCCTCGCCCTGAAACACCCTAGGAAGATGAAGCGCCTCAAGGAAATTGACGAGCAGGGGTTGAACGGATCGTTTGTGAGTTTCCGATCCAATATTGCGGCTACCCCAGGATTCCGTGGTACTAGGACCTGTACTAGTGAATGCCAGAGGATCTGGTGCACCTAGATTGCTGGATAGAGCCTCAAGGTCAATGAGATCAGTGACTACACTTTCCGGAATATCTAGCCATGCCGGGGACTGCTTATTTTGTGTGAACGAGCTCAACGCCAGTCGCAGGAGGTACCCCGGGGTTGTGGTGAACATTATACTCAATTCATAGCCATTGCCGCGGGGTTGATCTGGACCGATGATCCCCGAAATCAACGAGCGATAACGAGGCGCGAATTTGTGGTTATCAAGAAGTGTAATGCCGGAGAAAACCATAGTCTGATTTATCTCAGCTCCACTTTTGAGAAGCATGGATATCATGCGAAGTGTAGACAGAGAAGACATGCTGCTCTCGCTCTCGCCGCGATAAAGACTCAGAATCAGGACAGACACCGGCGTTTCAAGCAAATAGTACTCGTTGCCATCCATTTTAGGCGGGTCAAGACGCGGGGGTCCTTCAATATTGAGATTTGATCCGTGCTCTACAAGATATTGTAGACCAATTTTCATGCTCTCCCAATACTCTTGTGAATATCCGTATCGTCCAAGAGCTAGTGACTTTCCCGAAACAAAGCTTCGACAGATAAGTAATGAGAGATATCCACGATAGTCAGGTGAGATTCTTGGGCCAAGGAGTTCAAGATAAGTCGGAAGTAAAGCCGTGACGAAAACATAGTGAAGGCAGCAAACCATCATGATAAAATCGGGTGACATGTTGCCAACGAAGTCCGAATCTCCAGAATCTAAACGGATTGAGAAGTCGTCTTCCTTCCGGCATCTCGCATCGGTGTAGATCAATCCTGCAAGGGAGAGTAGTGAGAACCAAGAGCCCTTGGAGGTTGACTGGCTATTGTCCTCGCGCGCATATGTTATCAAAGTATGCGAAAAGCCGCGAATTGTCAGACATGGACGAGGGTGGGAATAAGATAATGGACTGTCATGAGAAAAGCCCCACAATCTGGCTATAGCGAGATCTACGTGACACAGAAGTGCCAGTCGATCTCGAGCCGTCGACGTGTCATGTGCGAGAATCTGGTTGCCTTCTCTAGTTGAGAGCAGATATTCCAACGCTGATCTATGAATGAACTGTATGCGAAGGTTGTGGTAGCGAGTCTGATTGGCAAGTCTGCAATGTGTCCGAGGTACGCAGAACAAATCGACCTCACGATGCTCCAAGAAACCAGCGCATCGGGTCTCAATGTTCATAAGGACGTTTTCGCACCTCTCTTCAATCTGCTTAGGATCAATGTCGCTCCCGTCAACAATGCTTTGCAGGAAGCGACGGTCAGTCGCCAGCATTATATCTGGAACAGTAATGCGAGCCCCGCGAAAGCTCAAAGGCCATTTACGGTGGGCCTGAGCCGTGGCAACAAGACTAAAGTATGTCGCTGCTGTTGACGTATAGTCTGACAACTCAACATCCTGCCCCAATCGACTCCACATGTCGTTAAAAAGGTCATGGAGTTCCCTTGGCGTCTGTTCAAGGCGATCATTCAGTATAGAGATGCTGTCATTATTCGTAAGACCTCTTCGTAGTCTACCCAGGACTAAGTAAACCCAAAGGAAAACGCCATTTGACCTCTCACAAACAATTTCGACAAACTCGTTACGCTCTCGACGTGTCGTGTTTTTTCGATGAGGTAAGATTGAAGACTTCAAAAAGTCTGTAGCGTAAACACGGATATCACTCTCCGTCAAGGTATGGATGCGTAGTTTCGGAACTTTCTCAAGCCGTATCTGAAATGTTGGTTCTGGGCGACTTGAGAGACAAATCTTGAGTTGAGGGATAGATTCCAGACTTCGCAGAAAAGACCAAAGACCATCGTCGATCTCAGATGGCACAAGTTCATCCAGACCGTCGATGAAAATGCATGTCGGTTTGGTCGAACTCTTGAGAAGGACTTTGAGCGCCCTTTTCAACTCCATATCTGCCCAATCACCAGCATTGTCCTTCGAAAGGATCCGCGGAACCTTTTGAGCCAACATGGACACGAGGAAGCCATTTCCTTGGACATCTTCTTCCAGAATTTGATGAAGTAAAGACATGTAGATTCCTTTCACACTTCGTTGCCAAAGATGTCCGGAGCTCAGCAAGAAGTGGCTGATTATGCGCGTATCTGGCCGCCACTTGTCGAGAAAGGCCAGGGTTCGAGGATCTTGGACAAGAAATAGCATGAGGGTGCTTTTACCAGAGCCAGGCTTGCCTGACACCCAGTAAACTGGATCGTCCGCTTGAAGCCAGGCAACAAAGTCGTCCCATGGGGGTGGTGCATCGTCTTCTGAAGTATCTGAGATTCCGGCCTCACGATCCATTCCATCATTCCTATTGAGACTGGTTGGATCGGGGCCGCAGATATCTGAATAAGCAATGGAATCGCCCGAAGCGGAGTCTGATTCAAAGTCCGTCGAATGTTCATCTTCAGGGTCGGGGAGCGCGACTATCCCACGGAATATCCACTCAAAGGTCTTCTGATGATGCTGTTTGATTGTGTTTCGTCGATCGTTCATTCCATCGTACTTGAGGCTCCCTAGAACTCGCTTCTGTGTTGCTTTATCTTGAATGGCAAGGAAGCCATTCTCAATCCGTTTGTCGATAGATTGTATCAGCTGGGAAGCATGCACTTGACTCTTGGAAAGTCCGTTAATGAAATGCTGCAGTGTGGTGTTGAGGGACTTGAAATCTTCCCGACTTGAATCTTTGCAGCCTCATTGGCCGTACTGTAGACACTCTTAGCAGACGTTCAACAATCACATATTGAGGGGGGAAAGGAATACCAACCATATTTTGACCAACAGACCAGACTCCAAAATCTTTTGGTACCCATCGATCTCCCCCTGAAGACGGCGCAGCTCGCCAGATTTCCACAAATGCTTTGACGCTGCAACTATAGTCCTACTGACGCTTCCTTGGCTGCCAGATGTTCCAATTCTGTTCAGTTGAGTAGAGAGACTAGTCACGGCATCAAGACATTTCCTTGCCAGCACCTGAAGTTCTATTGTCGCGGGATCAGGAGTGACTTGAGCTGTCGACTTGTGCAACGACTCGTCAAGGGACTGCATGAGAACATGCAAAGTCTTTGCATTTCCTTCGAGGGTCGGGTCCGCCGACCCACGCTTGTAGGTGTGCTTGCATAGCGTAATGGTCTCGCCGGTGAAGCTGATGACTTGCATCAAGTTACAAGCAATGCCTAATGCCGCGAGGGCCTCCATGGCGAGAAGAGGCCGTAACGTGTCCGTTGATCTCAAAGAATCTTGCGTTTTACTGATGGGCAATTGGGGTCTTCGAGGCAGACCGTGGCGGAAGCGGGGTTACGCTTGTACTGCGGATTGTGCTGCCATGGCCAAGTCAGGCACACAAGCATGATGACATAATCCGTAAGGCAGAATCAGCGTGCTGCGGGATTTCAATCAATAGTCAGGACCCAATGGCGTACCCTGACTCTGCAAACTTGGTCGTAACAGTTTTTTCAGCAATTTCACAGATATAAATGCTTAAATTCACTCGTATTGGGACTATGCACGACTTTGTCCGCTGGCTCTAACTTGGCACCAAGGATACGTGCGCTGGAAGTATGGAGTTTTTAGCTCAGCGACCGTCTCCAGCGCGCGAAGAACCAAGGCCCACAGAAACAGATCTGAATGCTAAGGAGCTGGATTTAGTGCAACGGAACGCTGACAGCTGAATGATCTGATGCCTTCCATGACCACATTTCGTTTCGATGCACGAACGGACTCTTTCTTGCACAAGAATCTGCCATGTTCTAGTCTGCGTGTTGATGCTTAGCTCCAGTGCATGCACCATGTAAAGGATCCCCTATTTCGCACTCTCTAGCATGTCGCAGCAGTACGAGAGGCGCTAATCGAGATGCCCCAGGGCCCTTCTATTTGTAGACGTTGCCTAGCCGGGGTCATCCAATGCTGCGACGGCTGCGCGACGAGCTGCGCGGTCGCATGCAGCAAAATCGGGACACGCCAAAACGAGACGGCAGCGTATGCGCGACTACCCAGAATGCACGAGACAGGCAACCGATTGCGCATTTGATTCGACAGTACAACAAGAGACATCAATTTCAGTTTCCAGATCGCCGCCGGTGAGGCTCTCAGGCGCCGGTCTCGTGAGCACTGCGCTTTCGAGTCGGAAAGATCCGTTCGATTCTTCCTGTCGAACGCTTTCGCCGTTTGAGCATCGGCTCTTCGATCATTGTATGCATTTCCCCACAACGTCCCTCCCACCGTTTCTGGCCTAGAGAAGCTGAATTGTTCAATTGACATCAAGACATTCGGATTGTCGTCCCATTCGAGGCGCGCCACAGCCACCAATTCACAAACCCCAGGTCATACAAACACAGTATCGCGACACAATGGGTTCCCACGTCCAGGGCAAATCCAGGCATGCTCAGTGGAGTCTTGCTCTATGCTTGCCGCAGCCTCTACATCTTGACATCTGATCAACGGTACTATGAACTCGCGCTCAGTTACAAGCTAGACTGTCTGCGGCTGTTGCAAGAAGCCATTTCTTCATCTTTCATAAACGCCGCCAACATTGATGCAATCATACCCGTGGGTTGGTGGTCCTTGCGTTAATTCAACCCCCTAAGCCAGCTGGTCGAATTAACGCATGGACCATCGACCCACGGGTACCCCGAGCCCTTCAGCTGGCTTCTGACGAGGTTTGATAATCCCTTGACCCCCATAGCCTAGTGGGTACCCGCCTTCTTACGCCCATACACAGCTTGCACTTGGAGACGTGTCCACTTGCAAAAGCCATATGGATGCCGTCGTACGCATGGTGGTCTTGAGGGGTGGAATGAAAAAGATCGATGCAATGCATGGCTTCCTCAGACAAATGGTGTCGGTGTTTGCCTGTTCGGAGCAACTACAGGCCGCAGATAGGGCAATACAAGAGGCATGAGCAAGC
This sequence comes from Neopestalotiopsis clavispora, assembly GCA_014621435.1. Classification (NCBI taxonomy): domain Eukaryota; kingdom Fungi; phylum Ascomycota; class Sordariomycetes; order Amphisphaeriales; family Sporocadaceae; genus Neopestalotiopsis; species Neopestalotiopsis clavispora. The sequence goes on from JAANBA010000028.1 coordinate 146,696, forward strand.
CTTTTGACTAGCATCATGTTCCTACACTAAACGATCACCGGGAAACCTTGTCAAATATTAGCAGTAACTTGGGCCAAAGGGTGGAGCCAAGAATACAAATGCCAAGCTTTGCATTATCTGTTTAGGGACAAGCGTCACTCCAGATGATGCGTGATTGGTTGACTGGCATGGCTTTCTGCTGGCCCCGTAGTTCCAGCTTTTGACAATGACTGCAAATTGAGGCGCGAAAGTGAGGATTTCAGGAGGGATGTGAACCCTTAATGAATAGCTAGTGCTCCTGAGTCCCGTACTCGTGTATAGATACGTTGAATCTGCCATGCAAAAAATACTAGACCCGCTACCTGGGAACGCTCATGTTCATCTGAATGTCCTATACCTTGCTCAACAAACTCCTTCCATACTTCCAATCAGGACAATCATCATCTTACAGACTACTCTCTCATTGGAAGACATGTCCAGATACACCGAAGCGCACAGGAAGCCCAATGGCCCAGGCGATGCACGCCCTACGGCCATGCAGATTGTGGAGGGCGAAGACTGACGTGGGTCGATGACGGACAAGGTAAACATCCATGTTTGACAATCAGTCGCAAAGAGAAGCTATCAGATATTGACAGTACATTAGGTCATACTGGTGACTGGGGCCTCATCTGGCATCGGCATCGAAACTGCCCGCGCCATGGCCACGACAGGAGCAAAAGTCTTTCTCGCGGTGCGATCGTTGGAAAAGGGGCAAATTGCGTGCAGCCATTTCCTGGAGTCCGGCCGCGTGGAACTTCTTGAATGTGATGTGAGCTCCTTGGAATCTGTCAGAAAGGCAGCAGCAGCATTTCTTGCCAAGTCACAGATCCTCAATGTCTTGATCCGCAACGCCGGCATCATGATGGTTCCCCAGCGCGAGGAGTCTGCTGATGGCTTTGAGAGCCAGCTCGCAACCAACTACCTCGGTCACTTTCTCCTTTTCTGGCTTTTGCGTGATGCCATGATTAAAGAGTCCACACCTCAGTTCAACTCACGTGTAGTCAATGTTTCGAGCAGTGGGCATCATATCTCGGAGATTCATTTTGACGATTTCAACCTCGTGCAGGACGGCGCATATGGTCCTTCTAATGCATATGGTCAGAGTAAACTTGCTCAGATATACATGTCCAACTACATTGATCGCGTCTTCGGTCCTCACGGCATTCATGCCCTCAGCGTCATGCCCGGAGGCATCTTGACCAATCTTCAGCAACACATGCCTGAATCTGCCAAGGCGAGCTGGACGGGAAATGAGTTGCTGATGAAGTGGATGAAGAGCCCAGAGCAGGGAGCCGCCACGACTGTTCTCGCTGCTCTCGGTCGCGAATGGGAGGGTAGAGGTGGGAAATATCTGGAAGATTGTGAAGTTGCGGCTATCTCTCCCCTGGTTCCTGGTTTCAAAGGTGTACGGGAGTATGCTTATGACGAAGCCAAGGAAGATAGACTCTTCCACATGACTCTTGAACTGTTGAAGCTGGAGGAAACATTGGGATACTAGAGAGCATCCCATAGATATGGATTCATTTTAAGTTTGGTCAAGTTTGTCCAAATGTTGGACATGAATCATACGGTAATAGATGACTCAGCTTTTGAGGTAACGTGCTTCGTCGTTCAGGTCTTTGTTTGCTGTGATACAATTCATGACTCTTCACGTCCTATAAAGAACGATAAGGTTCCATCTTGATCTTCCGTCTGATCACTTGTTCATGTCAGATAAACTTGATAGACTCCGTTCTTTGACAAGTCTCTAGTGTGCCTGTCTCGCGCTCATCTTGTTACCATTCGTCATCGTCGTCGATGTCTTCGACATACCCCCTTTGCGTCAATGATAACCTTGACCATAGCGTCGACGGCAAACCTCACGATGCCCTCTTCGACGACCATCTGTGGTCTTGTGGCCAACCCCAGCAAACCCGGGTACCTTCCGCTTGATTCCACAGCGCAGCTGCACTTGCAGCTCAGCTTCAACCTATCTGGCACCTGCTTGAGCCCTAATTTTCGGCTGGCCACGCGGGTCCCTGATGCCACATTCTTTTCCCCTTGCCCTACCAGCCCTGCAATTCTTGTTGTTTCCACTTCTTCCCTCCAGATACGACCAGAGTCTTTCGATTCCATCCGCAAGTAGTATCACCAGTGTCATCTTCCAGCATCTTTTTCTCTTCGAACAGTTCATCGCCGCCATCAGAACTAAGCAATCCTCACAAGTCCGAAAGCTGGACCATTCAACCCAAATTCAATCGATACAAGCTCGTCTCTGCCGCTCCCAGACTTTCATCTTCTCCACGACCATCATCGATACCATAAGTCCCCCTGCTCAGTATTCTGCAACAGAAGCCACCCAAAGCACTGCTCATTAACCGCAACGATGGGAGTGATTCACGATATCGCCAACGCCGTCGTCTACAACGCCAACGCCGCCAACTCTTTGCGTCCTGGCTTCCGTTTGGTTTCAGCAGAGCTGCACCCCAACTGGGGTCGCCCGAATCCGTATCCTGGATTCAATGGATGGTTCTTGGCTGGTGACGAGTTTACGGCGCCTGTGGTCGCCCCGGGGGCCGTAGACCCCTTCAGCCAGCATGATCGTCGCTCTGCCGCTCCTGAATACCATTACGGAGACGTTGAGGGTCCTGTTGCTGCTTCGCCTGCTCCCGGTGGTGCCGTTCTTGCTGTAAGTGTGCTATTTTCTGTTCTCATTTCGATTCAGTCACTGGTTTTTGGTATACACAATATTCTTTCAACAGTTTTTATATTCTACTGAGCTCCTTCAACAACTTCATGTCTTTGATTTCTACTCAAGATTTCCGTTTTCTTTATTCTGGTGGTGTTCACGTCTGGTCTCTTTGCCGTCCTCACCCGGACAACCACAAGAGACGGTAGCCAAGTGGCATGTCTAGCCAGTCACTCGCCAGAGCTATACCAGCACGGCACCCACCCTCTTTCGTCCCATGCCGACGAGAAGAAATTCGACGTCAGTATAGCAGCCGGCAGAATCGACTTTCTGCCACACCCTGACATCCTGAGAGCCTTGGCGCTCGGCTGCGTGGTGTTTCACCGCCCAGGACGGGGCGGGCAGCGTCGCGTTTGCAAGCTGGTTGCGCTTGCTTCTCAACTATTTAATGGTGTTGCGGCGGCCGGCCATTTTCGCCTCTTTTCTTTTCTTCCCTCTTCTCTCCCCGCGCAACACACATATCACCTTTCCACACCTGAAAGACACCGACCTCATTCCGCAATTCGCGACAATCGAAGAAGAACGTACATGCCTCAAAATGTATCGCATCTCTAAGTCGCAGAAGTACCAACTCGAGTCACGTGGTCTTACAGTCGGCGAGGAAGCCACGCTTTCAGATGTCGTGGCACGCGCTCGCCAGCGTGCGATTGACATTAACGATGTTGCTCTCGTTAGAGATCTCGGCCTCATTGAAGGCGTACTGGAGCTCGAGGTTGATAACCCCCTTTCCTTCCTGCTGATCCAGGGTCACTCACCTGGTGGAATCATCTCCATTTTCTGTTGTCTTATTTTTCGTGCTTCTTACTTTTGACAAACACTACCTTTTTACTGTTTTCAGATCAGATGCTAACATGATTCTCCCATTTTGAAGGGTGACGACGATGCCGATGTCGCTCCCGCCGGTGCTGCTCCTGCTGCCGCAGCTCCCGCCGACGATCCAGCTCCCGCTCCCGCCGACGCTCCTGCTGCCAGTCCGGCCGCCAGTCCCGTCGCTCCTGTCGCTCCTGCTGTCCCTGCTGCCCTCGCCAACCCCGCCGACTCCCTGGCTCCCATCGCCTCGGCCAACGGCATCACTGGGACCAGGGCCGCCCGCAAGCCCCTGGTCCCATGTGCGGGGTGCGAAGGTCGCGTCGGATCGTCGCGACCTTCGGCACCGGGCCAGCCACCTCCTCAGGTGCGTGGTCCCGGGGTGCCCGGACGGCAACCCCACCTACCAGGGGAAGCAGGCCGCCAGCCTGATTGGCAGGCACCTCCTGGAGCGCCACAACGGTGGCAACGGAATCGGGCTTTGCGGCTGGCGGCAGTGCAAGGGCCCCAGCGCCGACGAGCGCGACAGCGACTTCTTGTGTCAGTACCTTCTTCTTAAGTTTCTTTCTATTTTTTCTGTCTCTCTCTCTCTTTTTCTTTTCTCTCTGAGGGAAGAAAACGCGAGAGAAAGTAGTCTACAAATTGCTTCTTCAACACCAGAAAATCGTTCGACTAACATTCATCTTTTAGTGCATCTTCGGATGCACAACTACGAGTTGACGCTGGAGTAGGAGGGCGAGGAGGGGGGGGGAGAACGACGACGACGACGAGAATGAGGAGTAGGGTGGAGGAGTTGGGGGTGGGGTTCGAGTCCCCGGAGGATGTTACCGTTGCGCTGGGCACTGGGGTTCGAGCCCCCAGATGAAGATGTTTTTGCGCTCGGTGGCTTCTGTGTTTTGTTTCTTTGGGCGTTGGTTCTGGTTTTGTTTTTGTTCTTGCGGCTGCTCTCCGGAGTGATTCCCCGCCGCGGCCATGGGCCACCCGATAATTGCGATTGTTTTCTTTTCTTTCTCAAAACCCGTGCATTCGACTGTGACCGTGATGGTTCTTTGCCATAAAATGGGACTTGAGATGATTCACTGATATGCAAGAGTGGTTCGTACTGTTCTATCTGAACCTAATTCTTCTAATCAAAAACAGGAAAACGTTGAGATGTGAACATTTTCACTCCAACATGTACTCGTCACCGCTTCCTAACGGAGGTTTTCGGGTTGCTACTACGGGCTGCAATCTTCATAATAGACGAAGTCGCTGATCATCTGCTGCACAGCGCGCCTCGTACGCCGATTATCTCAGAGGGGCGAGAGATGGGTAAGACTGCGGCAGGAACTCTGTAGTCAGAGTTCCCATCATTTGCCCCTGCGAGATGGATCTCGACAGTAGTATGTCATAGCAGCATCCGCGATCCTTTACTATTCTCTTTACCTCACCTTTAGACTGCTCGATGGCATCATTGCATTTTTTAGCCGGCGGTATTGAATCATTATACACCATGACTCGAACTCAACGATATGTAGAGAGTATTGATACATGGGAAGAATTACTGATCCTAAGTAGCCACGAACACTCCATAGATAGGAGCTACCTGGCTCTGGAAGCACCCTGTCCGATCTCTGGTTGTCACAGCGATCGATGATGGCTGAATTCTCTTCACCTTCCGCGATTTAGTTGGCAGAGCCCACGGCAGAGCCAAGAAGGTTGGAGATGACGATCTCTTGAGAGACCTTCCTCTCATGAAGGCCATGATTGATCAACAGGTTCAAAAATACCGAGTCGCCCACCGCTCCTCATGCCCAAGGAAGCCACACCTTCCGGATTAACGGTCTGGGGCACATGAGGCATATTTTGGATTTGGACGCGGACGACCACAGTTAATTTCAACATACCCTCTTTGACGCGCATTACTGCATATATGAATAGCACCACATAAGTAAAATGGACGTTATATGATGCTTCGTCCAAAAGGCCAACGACAGACGGAATGTTATGCTTGAGAACGGACCTCCTCCACTTCCCGAGGAACGCGCGCCGGCTACCCTGCCCCATAAGCATATGCTGGCTGGAGCAGACGGCTGTTACACTTGCAAGGAGCATCATCATGATAGCTGGTACTATTATAAACCATACCATTAGGTAATCAGATAACTCGCATCCACTGCGGAACTTTCATACATACCTCATCATGTATCGCATCCACGTGAATCAAGAGTATCATTATGTCAACCACGACGGTGAGACCGTCGGAGACCTTGTTATAAAATTGTGTTCACGACTACAGAGTTTCTCTTTGTGCTGACTCGAGTCCAACTCTTCTTACTCGAAGTGTCTTTGTCTGGAATCTACTTCATGCGCACAAAAAGGGTAGATTGCCATCGTACGTAGCTGCTCACAGACTGCTAGTTGGTTGTGCTGCTAATAGGTTGTGCTCCCAATTGGTTGTGCTCCTATAAGCTGGAGTTATTTGTGTGAAAATATATGATAGGTATGGGTAATAGTTGTTGTATTAGTTGAGTTACTTTCCTCCAACAGAGGTTGGAAGGTTAGAATTATATACATGCGTGGAGAAGCGCTCCACTTATTCCCATATTCTAACAATTTGCTTGGCCCGCTTTTTCAAATACATCTCACTTGTCCCCTAAAGTAGTAGAGCGCCTAACCCTGAGACATCAAACCTTAAATCGACCGACACTGGCCCTTGGCAGATATGCAGATCGCATCGATCATCCTCTTTCCACCATCAGCGCAGTGTCTAAAATTCAGTGAATTATCATTCTGTCAAAAATACGACTTTTCCTATCCTTGTTCATTTCTAGTTTCAATCTCCATATAACATATTAGATTTCACAGCCTGACAGGTCTTGATCATTCGAGCTTGTGGACACCTGGGTCTTGTATGTTTCTTCAATTCCAAAGCACTGGGCTCATTCAGGCGACTACCCATGTTCCCTTTTGCTCTCTGAGGTATAACTGGGCACTGCTGACTTAAGTATGGCCCGGCAAAGATAAAAGTTAACGGTATATCACTATGCGGTCACATGATCATTATCTTCGCAACATCTGTTCTCAGTTCTAATTCCACGTTCAATTTGTCGATGCTTCCTTCAGCTTAACGTTTCGCGCTCACACGTCTGATGTTGCACCAACTCACATAGCGAGAAGCTATCCCAATACGTTAAGTGACGAGACAGTCGGGAGAATCTACCGATGGGATACTTGACGAGAACTGCAAACCGACAAAGGTAATTGATTTATAACTTCATTTTGGATGTTTGCCTGGTTCAAATAATTATTTGTCGTGTTTGTTTGAAGATGTTGATGAATCCATAGCGTTACGTTGAGTAAATATTAGAAGACGCTCATTTTGTGAATGAAATCATTGAGATTATCGTCCTTTATCGCAGACCATCAAATGAACACAGCACAAACAATACTTGTGTTGTGCAGGTCAATGCGGAAGACAATTCTCAAAGGAGATTGCATTACCGGACGATAGCATAACGCCATTCAGGCCTCACATAACTTCCCGACTGGCACTATGGAAGCGCTGGGTGCCCTGGAAACAGAAAGAAATTCGCCGCAATGGGAATTCTGCCATTCACCGCCTGGCAACTGCGCCGACTCGCACCTCACCGCCCGCTCAGGCGCAGTGATAGCTTCACTTGCAATCTGCCGGCCCCACCTCAAAGAACTATTCAAAGGTGGACGACGATGGCAACTGCATCACTATTTTTCCTTTCTTGCAAGCTGCGCATATCGAGATATTCCATACAACACGCAGCGATCACAATTCCAAAGTACAAGATGGATCATCCAGTGCCCAATAATGGCATTCAGCAGGTGAATATTCCATCTCTACTCTTGCTTAACTCCATTCCCCTCGATTCCCTTCTTTCAATTTATTTTCTTTAGATCATTGACTGACATACTATCTCTTCTCTATTTAGTCGACAGCTGCAACCGCTACTACGCGCCGGCGACGAAACAAGAAGCCGTGCCCGGTTCCTCATTGCTCGGGGGATGCATCCGAGCGACACGTTGCAATCCATACCCTGGAGTGCCGCGTTCCCAACTGTGACCAGCAGGGTCACACTTTCGACACGGGTGCTGACCTTGCCCGACACCTCGTAGAGGTCCATAACGAAGGCTCGATGCTCTACTGCCACTGGCCCGGCTGCTCGCCGAACAGACGCCGTGCTAGAGCCCATCACAAACGTAAGTAAAGTCTCCTTCGTAATGACTCGCACCGCTTAAGTTACGGTCCTCATACTAATACCATGATTGCTAACCCTATGAATATGATAGTACACTTGCGGCTCCACAACCACCGCCTGCCCCCGGTCCTGGTCGACGACGACAACAACGAAAACGAGGAAGACGAAGACGAGAACAATAGTTAATGTCTCAAAGCATCGATCACTAGAGAAAAAATGCAGTCGTTTTCCGTGGCGTTGTATGGCGTTGGGCTGTGTTTTCCGTCCTTCTAGACCATACAATAAAAGGATTCGGACAATAATACGATAATTCTTTGCAATATACCTGTGCCAATGAATACTACTAATCCCATGAATCATAGCTCATCAGCTTTCTCAATACATAATATTGTACCCCATACTTGGCATAGACCATTTGAAGGTGTGAAGCCGTGACACGAGCTGCTCAGGGAACGCATCCGACCAATACGTCACAACTAAACCCTCGATTATCGACTTCCTAGCCCGGAGAAAACCCGATTTCTTTGACTAGGCACCATGGCACTGAAACAGCACCTTCTCAATAAGCATAATAATGGAGCCACCAAATGGATGTGACTGGTGGCCTTGCGCTTCACGAGACGGGCTCCTGTGTACTACGCATGCATGTCAACGCACTCTGTTTTTTCTTTCTTTCCTTTTTTTTCGAGTATCTTATTCTCCTACTGACACGTTTTATCAACTTTGAACGTCTGACTTGAGTCTATTGTCACTAGGCTTAATCAAAATTCCAATCATCGAACTACTGGAGTGCACCTTCGCCTACACAAGCATTCTCTTCCGCCTGTCCCAGACAATGATGAGGAGTCGGAGAAACTTATCACAGTACATGATGATTCATCGAAGAATACTAAACAGCACCGAGACGAGAGAAAAGTGTCAGATCGTGCCGTTTGATCGTTTCTCATCCCTAATACATGACACAATGGATCACATGTCATGACATGACATGTCTTCGTCTTTTCACCCAGACTTCTAAACAATTTTAGCCTCTTGCGACACTTCGCTTTCAGCTCTATTCTGGTCGTTAATCACAAATACGATTATGTCCTTTTTGTGGTCAATTGATGGACAACAGCAGTGTATGTTGTAGGCGGCTGATGCAACTCGATGAAGGCGCAATCCGAACTCTTGTTCTGTCGCTCGCCACCATGGTGATACTTTGTACTTATATCGAATCATTTTGATGTATGAGTTCATGCGTTGTTCACACGATTGATGATGCATATTCAGAAAACTTCAGTAAAATTTGAGAAATCTTTACGACTAAGTCGGACTGATACGTTACGACGGGAAAAGCAAATTCGTACACTTCTGAGGTGACGTTGTACGAAAGAAGATCTGCAATACTTCCTACTGACTATCTCATTATTGCTTTGATATTGAATCAAAGATCATGACCCTCTTAACTTTCCCCCCGGGAGATGAACGGGATACATACCATGGCGTGACGTGGTTTCAAAGTGTCTTCCTGACGAACCGCACAATCTCTTTGACATGGTGTCATAAGCTTCACACTCCTTCACGACACCGACCAGTCGTCCTGAAAGAGGAAGAAATTCGATGTCTTTAGAATTCTGCCATTCACCGCCTACAGCTGTACTGAAATGTACTTGACCGCCTACAGCCGTACTGAAACGTACTTCACCGCCAACCGGGCGCAGTGATAGCTTCATTTGCATTCTGCCAGCCCCACTTTCAAGAACTAGTTATTGCACGACGACGACAGCAATTTCGGTTCTTTCCGTTCCTGCAGGTCGGCCTTCTTGTAGCATCAGACTACAACAAAATTTGTGTCAACCATTAACCGCAACCTGTTTTCAAACCGTTCCAAGGAAACAGCCAATTACAACTCAACAGCAGTAACGCCCCTCAGCAGGTAAATATCTTGTTTCTACTCTTGCATACCTCTATTCCCTGAGTTACTTCCCCTGGATTGATTCCTTGTGACCTTTGACTAATATTAACAACTCATTTCTTTAGTCGTCCGCTGCTGCCGAAGCCACCCGCCGACGTAGAAATGCAAAACCCTGTCCCGTGCCCGGTTGCACGGGTGACGCTTCTGAGCGTCACGCTACTACTCATACGCTCGATTGTCGAGTCCCCTACTGCGAGCAACAGGGTCACGTCTTTGAGTGCGTCGCTGACCTCGGCCGCCACCTGGTCGAGGTTCACAATGAGGGAGACATGGATGGCTGCCATTGGCCGGGCTGCACGTCCAACGGACGTCGCAAATCTCGGACCAACCATACACGTATGTGACTGCTCTTCGTTGCTTATCCATTGCGTTTCCGATATGCTCACCCATTTCAATGATTGCTAATGTTACAAATATCATAGTGCATTTGAGACTACATAACCACCGCCTGCCCCCGGCTGTGGGTACCGAAGACGAGGAGGTCGGCGAGGATGACTCCGAGGAGAACGTGGAGGATTCCAACTAAGACTGATACACCAGTAAATTAATTTACTGGGGCATAGATTCAACAGCATTTGCCGGGATTCGCTTGTGTGGTTTCGTACCAATGCATTTTTGGAACCAAAATTTATAATACAGGAGAATTCGGCAATTTTCTGTGACTGACTTTTCCTGATCGTTTCTGTTGTCCCGCGAATTCCAATTGATATCAACTGACTAACTTTGACCATCAAGCTTCTGTGAGAGATAAGAGATGACATGAAAGTGTTTTCTGCAAACGAATTCCTCGAATGTTGAGCATTTGATTCACACGCTTGATGGTCGATTCCCCGACTGCGAACAACATGGTCACATCTTTGAGAGCATTACTGATCTCGGCCGCCACCTGGTCGAGGCTCATAGTCAGGGTTCTATGGACGCTTGCCACTGGCTTGGATATACGTTCAACGGACGTCGTAAGTCTAAGGCCAACTACAAACGTATGTGAATTCTTTTGGTTACCTCTCCTTTGCGTTCCTCTCACCTGAGCTAGTAACGAAGGGGGATAAGTGATCGTACACGCAACGAAAGTAGATTGAGTTGATCCTGTAGAGCTACAAAAGAGATGCGCTGAAGAGCTTTCTAATATACCCAAGCAGGTGATCTGCGGTGGGTCATACTACGTCACGTAACAGTTTCCTACATGGTCATCTTAATCATGCCATTAATCGCTAATGTTCCAATTGTCATAGTTCACCTGAGGCTCCATAATCACCGCCTTCCCCGGTCGTAGCTGCTGGAGACGAACAGGACAACGAGAACTCAACCCAAGACTGAGATACGAGGCAAGGTATTCACTAAGGACGAGATGTAATGAAATTCTCCGGGGCTTCATCGTGTGGTTTTCCTCCCATGCATTCTTCCCACTCTATACCTCATACCTAATACAACATAATTTGGCAAATTTCTGTGACTGGCTGTCCGAAGCGTTTCTGTAACCCCGCGAATGCCAATTAAACCAAATAGCCAACATTGACCGCCAAGCTTCCATGATCAACTTTCATGAATAAGAGATGCCGTGGAAGCGTTTTTTGCAAATGATTTCCTTGCATATCCAGCATCTGATTGAGATCATAACAGTTACGGTGGATGGCCTGGTCACCTGGATGGCTGGCAGCCCAACCGCACCTGATGGCCCGTGCGTCAAAACACCAATTATTTGACCGCGATCCGTAGCTCCATAGATTTCAGAGACTTCGTCTTTCTTTACAACGATAACAGTACCCATACGGTAGATGCACCGCCGTCTATGTGACCGCTCGTGACAATAACGTTGTTATCTTGATTTCCGGAAGATGACTAGGATGCACTAGCTGTCTCGTATTACTCATTGTATACAGTGCACGGACCATATGAACGTCAGACTGCAGATATATAGGGTACTCAAAGTTTATTTGCAGCTGGCACAACCAGCCTGCATGAGCTTTATTCTACATCTTTAGCACCAACATGTTCACATCTCATATAATTTGAATCAACTTCTCGCCTGAAAACCTGTGCACAAGGAATGACCATCTCTTCTCCTGTTTCTAGGCACTGCTCATTTATGTTCTATAAAAACATATGTATTAGCAGATTGACTACCGACATCGCATTGATATCAAAGCTAAATCACAAATACTATAGTGTATATTTACCTCATAATTTCTGAAATCGACATGATGATGTAGTATTGCTTTGTAATTGACTTGTGCCAATAAATCTTTACCATTCTGTATATGTTAATTACCACAACTTGATTCTGATGGAGCACGCATTCACTACTGTGCACTTGCGCCTCGAAGCCATGTATTTCATCCTGTTCTCGCCAAGGACGATGCCGATGAAGAGCTCACCATCAGTGTGAACTGATGCTTCAAAAAGGGCAGTTGAACATGGCTACTCCGACTCATTAGATCGGCCAAGGCATTCCAGTTGTCGAGACTGACGACAGTAGTCCATGGGGTCTGGCTAGAGGGCCAACACAATGAATACCAAGCTACTGCCCCAGTCAAATCAGCTCTTTTTGTTTGATTGTTACTGTTGAAATAGGAGCCCAGCCTCCTGCATTTCGGACTTCATGACCCACTATCTCTACCTACATATAGTTTCTACTACATCCATAGCTACGTACAGATACTCAACCAACTAATCAATAACTTCACTTACCATAACCTCGTTCTATCTCAACAGTTACAACATGTGTGAACCTGCTTTTTCTTAAAGAAGAGTATTTAAAGAGCGAACCTTTGTAATCGATGAGTATAACTATACAATGCCACCCCTAGAAGGCAGAGCGTCTGGCAAGCCTGGAATCCTTGAGATTTTGAATTCATTGTTTACACAAGTGATGCTCCTGCTCAAAGGTTCTGATTATGGCACGAATTTATCTCTGCAAAATTTTCCTTGTTTCTCGGTCGACCTTTATTGGCTTTTATGAAAGCAAACGGGATTACTGCAGGCTTACATTCTACGTTCATCCCCACGATGACATGCCGACCTTTGCGCGGACAACAACGAGAATGAAACGTGATCATGGTGAAGTACCATAAGTCAGCTTCTTGACACACGTTGGTTTTCTTCACGTTACTTCCATGAACGTCCTATGATTGATTGATACAGAAATCCACGTCGCCCCCTCCGTTTACCATACTTGGCTATCCATAAAAGCAGGACAAAGCTGCACAGCATGTCCGGTTTCATTCACCCGTTGAACACAGTCTGAATACCCTCAGTAAACAAAAACAACAAGATGCAACATGCAATCTCGTTTACATTTCGTCTTTTTGACATTTGGGCATTCAATCTCTACAAATCAGCTTTTTCGACCTATTCAAATGGCCTTTTAAGACCTTTCCTTGATCTATGATTAAAGGTGTCTCCCAATTACTCAGCCTCAAGATGCTAGCAGCCACGTATTTATAAATGACAGAATTTACCGTCTGGCCAGTTGCAGTGGCGATGAGTCAGAGCATTACACGGTATTATGTACCATATAACACCAGAGTGTCGTCCGATTCAACGGCTATCCTTACTTCACTTACACCAAGACGCCTGGACGGCGCAACCCTTTGTAGTCCGTTACCACAATCATGTATCGAATTATCAGACACATACAGTACTATCTTCGAGATGAAGATGTTGGCCAGCTAATCGGGGGCTGGATCGCCTTCGACGAGGCGGTGATTCGTGCACGCGAGCGTGCTATATCCATCCAAGACTTTGAGCTAACGGTGAATCTTGGTCTAATTCACGCCGTTCTGGCAGAATAGGTTGATCTGCTACTTTTTCGTTTCTTATCTCTATCCTTCTCCCTCTGCTCAAGCCCCTGCTAGTCAGCAGGAATAGTCGCTGCCTCTCGTCGACAATAAAAGCCAGCACACTCATTCACGACAACCGGTAAAGGGCCCAAAATCTCTAATATTGATAAATATGTATGTTTTAAAACTTATTGGAAACTGCTGTCCAACCCTATTGGTATGTAGTTAGATAATCACTAAAATAATATCAAGACATCAACCAAGTGACGTCTTGAATCAATGAATGACATTAGACTTGAAGAGAAACAAATTGGTGTTAGGATCTTCTGTACTACATATAAGATACAAATACTGGAGACACTCGTTTGAGACACATCAAAATTGTGAATTACAGTGATTACGAGTAAATTGCGAGTGAATGCGGCGGATCTATTGTTCAAACAAAGTAGCGACGACAAGAAACAAGAGTCCAGGCGAGCCTTCAACAAAGTGATCACTAGTGATCGGCGGAGAACTGAGGTCCAGGGATACAGTAGATTTTATGCCCGTCTCTAGATCTCTATGTAGTTATTGTAGAAGCACCTATCGACGTCACTGACTCAGGTTACATTCGCCGCTGATCATCTATTAGAGAACTTCTCACAAACTTCTTTTCTCTGATTCGAATAGGCTCAACTACTGTATTCTTGTGACGATCCATTCATCACATCTCACCCTTCACAATAATCAGGCAGAACTCCGCGCAGGCACGCAGCTTCCAATAAATGGACCCCCCGATACAATTAGTCTAGCTCTCGTTCCAACCTACTCAGTCTCAACTCGTCGTCGACTGAGAACATTTTCTGGAGCTGACCTTCCAGACTCTTTGGACCGGATTATGGGATCTATGTAGCCCATTGTCTCTCGTTTACAGTTATCTACACTCAATAGTTGCAACCAAGATCAGTCTGAATAGGCTGAGATACTTGATTTCAAACCACGCAACAGCAGTGGATGCTGAATTCATTTATTTAGTCCCAACGCAAGGTTTGAAGTCGTGGAAGTAATAAATCAGTAGAATAACTTTCTCGTTGTGTGATCCGTGTAAATTTAACCACTACCCTTCTCGCACTTTGTGGAAGTGGCAGCATTGCCAGGCTTGATTCGTATCGCTCTAATATTCTTGCCTCAACTAAGTGCTGTTCTGATTCGAGTTACAATAGTATCACAAGTGACTAATTAGTATCTGCTCTCCGCTCTGAGTCATCCTACTATCCCATGGTCTTCCTGCCTGTGGTAGAGATCACAAACGGACGCAAGAATGGCACAGATTGTCAGCCATAGACTGTCAGAGCAAGGCTGATTTCTACTGGCTTCCACGCAAAGAATCGATAATCAAATTCCATCTGTCCAATAATTAAACTGGATCCTCGCGCGCGAACCGAATAACCCAGTCAGATGTCGTAATCAGGTCTGCAGCTGGTGAACTGGATCAAAGCCATTGGATCAGCCCCGCGCTAGCTTCTGGAATTTGTCTATTTATTTGAAGTCTTTTTCGAAATTCTCACCTTCCCACCCTCTTCTGACAACAACTTTACCTTCCTTTTGCCCTCACGGTCCCAAAAGGTTGTCAACTCCAATCTGCCCAACTCTTCCGCAACCACTCATCATTGCCACTTGCGAACATGGCTGTGGTCAAGAATCGTGGAGCATCTGGCTCTGGCTCAGGAGGACGCAAGGGTCGTGTAAGTATTTTCTCCTTCTGTCTTCTTCGTCACGATTATCTGACCATCCCCCTTCCTTGACAGAAGCCCATGATTCCCAAGCCTATCAAGCCCAAGCGCAAGAACCGTCTGCGCTCGAACAAGAAGTGCCCCTACCCGAAGTGCAACGGTCAGGGTGACGAGCGCCACATAATGAAGCATACATTGCGATGCAATGTTGCCGGTTGCACTCATGGAAATCCCTGGTTTGCCAATGCCGAAGCTCTGGGTAAGCATCTCGTTGTCGTTCACAACAACGACGACATGAAGGAGTGCCATTGGCCTAATTGCTCGATTGCGGGCGAGAAGGCCGCAAACAACCACAAGGGTAAGTAATGATCTCTTTTCTATTCTCTGTGTTCCTCTTCTTTTGATAACACTACTAACCCACACTGCCAAAGTTCACCTACGCTTGCACAACTTTCGTGTAAACCCCGTCAACACTTTCCACGACATCGTCGTTCAGCATGCTGATAATGCTGATGCCGACATCAACGCATACTATGACGCCATTCTCGACCGCATGCATGCTGCTCGTGCCAAGGTTGCTGGTCAGGATGCTGATGGCATGGATCTTGATTGAAGCCTGGAGGTTCGCTGGAAGAAGACAGCAATGACATGATGATAAGACTTGATGCAAGCATAGGAGCTTGCCAATGATACTCCCATAGGGAAAATTGATCACGAGAAAATTGATCACTGACGCAATTCGTGGTTTTTGATTTGCATGTGCATGTTGTTATACAAATGTGACTTGCGTGAAAATACTATTCTGCAATGTGCTGCAGTGATGTTTGTCGTTGCAATGTATTGAAATCATGACAAGAATCGCGTTCTATTTTTATTCTTGTGATTTCGAGCAGAACCTGGAGTCTCTCGAGAATTACGTTGAAAGGTGGTCATGCCAGATACAGCAGGGCTTCAGGGGATCTTGTGAATAATGGCAGCTCAATGACCGGGCTGGGATAGGGCGAACGAAGGCATATCACAAGGCTGTTCATTCTGCTGCATAAAGGTCTCACTGTTTGTACTGTCAAACTCTGATCCTGCTCAGAAGGCTGCAAAAATGTAGTTCAGTGATTGTAGGTCTAGTCAGATGTTGGAATCCAAAGGTGAGCAGTATCAAAAAGCCTTCTTGCATGTTGGCCCAGTGATGCGCCGTGGTAGCCCCCTGGGTCGCTCCGGGTAACCAGCGTCGACGTTGAAAGCAACTAAATCAAACGCGCGACGACAGAAATTCACAACAGCTCACAGCACAATCAAACTCACATCGTCGCCCGTTGAAATATTCACAACATGGATTGCGACAGAAGTGATCATCCAATCGTAAGCAGAGTTTCTCTCCACACCTTTACACTCTACGTTTTACTTGGATCAATGTCTCTCCAAACATTTTTGGGGTTCTGAATAGCTGCTTGCAACTTCTTTGTGTCTAGGACGGAGACCTTCTCCTCCAGCTCGCAGCTCTCCTCGCAGAGGTGGCCGAGCACCAACAGCAACAGCACCGGGAGCAGCACCAGGAGAACAGTCAGAGCGACCAGAACCCCCACCCGCAGCAGCAGCAGAACGAGCAGAACGAGCAGAACCACCAGCAGCAGCAGCAGCAGAACGAGCAGAACCACCAGCAGAATCAGCAGCAGCAGCAACAGACCCGTGTTCCCCGATGCCGTGAGCCTTGTCCTTTCCCGGGCTGTGAGAAGGACGGGTCTGAGCGACACCAGGCCACACATACCCTCAACTGTCGCGTTGTCGGTTGTCCAAATGACAACCCAGTCTTTACAACTGTCCATCAGCTTGGCCTGCATCTCGTAGCCGAGCATAACGCTGGAGCGATGGATGCGTGCAACTGGCCCGGCTGCACCAGTTATGGTGCTACAAGACATGATACGCACATGTGTGAGTTGTTACCTGTCGCCTTCCTTGTTGATGTGATCATTTCTCTTTATTCCCAGGCTCGTTGCTAACTCTTATTCTCACAGTGCACCTCCGATTGCACAACCACCGTTTGCCCACCGTGGCCAATGTTCCCAACGCCAATACTGTTGCAGTTCAGAATGATGACGAGGAAGACGAGGAACAGGAGGAAGAGGAGAACACAAACGAGTAAAAACACAAACACAAACACAAACTCAGTACAATAAATAATTCATCCTGCTTTACTTTGTCTGAAATGCCCCAAGGGACGGGATGCACGGCTCAGGTGCTTCTGTGCAAATGTAAACCGCCTGGGCAGCTTCATTCAGTGAGACTATGTGACACGCCGATGAGCCCCAATGATACGAGGCCAGTGATAGTGGATGAAAATTTGAATGAGCACCTACATGGCTGTGCGTGGCACCAGTTGAGCACAGGCCACCTATTTTTTTTTATATGGCCGGACAATACCTATTGACAGACATTGGACGAACGTTGAATCGCATAGTCGACCCACATTTTTTCCTTGACCAATCAGACAACTCCTGGTCTCCGTTGTGTTCCCAACTCCATGCCGTCGGGTCGTTAGCGCGATTCGCAACAAAGGGAGACAATACATAGCATATACGAGCATAATATTTACGTAAAGAGGAACTTCGATGAACTCAGCAATTATACTCCAGTTGTACCAACCACCATGGCTGCAGAACATAGAAAAGGTACACTGCAATTAGTTGAAGTGAGTGAATGACGAGAAAGGGCTTGCATAGGTTGCCTGGCCACTGACAAGTCAAACGAATGACGCTGGGAAGCTGGAAAAAGACGAGTCACCGCCTGCCAACGCTAACTGCCTAACCTTGCCGGCCGGCCGCCGTGACGGGCTAGCGGGGCTGGGCATGTGGAATAATCACTCACAAGTGGAGTCTTTTGGCAGCCTAGATGGATGGGCGACGGAGTACCAGGTGTTCCGGAACATGGGGCAATTCGGAGTACTCATGAATACGGGGTTCGATGAGTACGGAGTACGGGGTATGGCACTATGTAAACGTAGTGTAATGAGCTCCGTACAAACATCATCATGGCTTCAAGATAGAATTATTATCACACCTTAGAAATTTTGTAATGTAGCGGTGTTGAATGTTAGTATGAAGTCTTCAAGCCTACATTTAAGAGGAGCGTAAAGCCTCGAGTGGAAAAACAGAATAACACATAGGGCTCGAATGGAATAATCACTCGCCCGCCGCGCATGCCATCCGCAAATCAGCCGTCCCCCGCCACGGTAGAGGCCACTACGGTTGCAATTCTATTTAAGCCCTTAGCTATTCGACTTGGTCCGTTCGCCAACTGCGCCGATTTTTGACTTAGTGACTGGAAATCGCACACCTGTCTTTCATACGACTTCCCCAAGTTTTCAATCTTTGATTCGGAGATTACACGGATTTTCCTTGCATACATTCCTGGATCGACTCTTCTCACTCATCTTTGCATTGCGTCACGTACAATACAATCCGGTCACGTGATTGTATACAGTCCAACCTGCTAAGTCTCTTGTCTACATTGAGTACCGACGCTATTCACGACATTTGCCCAAAATGCCGAACCTCAGCCACTTATACGACATGGATGACAATGGCTTCCTAGAATTGGACGAGAACGGAGAGCTCATTCGGCTCGATGAACATGGCGATCCGATCATCGGATCTCCGGTCACTCAGACTGATGAGCAGGTAAGAGACATTTCTGGTTCTTATACTTAAGACAATGCGATTATCTTTATTCTCCTATCATGCCATCTCCTGCTTTGGTTCGGATACTTACGAATGTTCTCTTCTCCCTTTTACAGATCGACGATCAAAATGACGCTGGCTTGGCTCCCGAAGAGGAGAACTTCAACATCGACATGGATGTTGAAATGATGGATTCGTCCTCACACGACGATTCCAGTGCATTGAGCGACCATGCCGACTTGGGAACCATCGAAGACGTTGATATGGAAGAGGCTGAGCTGGAGGAGGAGACCGAGGACTCCTCAGTCTCCTCTGTCGATCCAGAGCAGGATACCAACGGCCAAGAGGCGGCCACTCCCGGGTCGTCCCGCGCATCTCGGGTAGGAGAGCCGCGAAGCAGGAAGCCGTGTCCATGGGGATGCGAGAACGGCAATGGTTCAGAGCGCCACATCGTGCGCCACACGCTCCAGTGCAAAGTTGCTGGCTGCCCAGAGCGGAACCCTTCTTTCGATTCGACGAGGGAGTTGGGCCAGCATTTGCTGAAAGCACACAATCGAGGCAACATGAATGGTTGCCATTGGCCTGGCTGCAGGTCTGCCGGTGATCGAGAATCCAGTAACCACCTCCGTAAGTCATGTCTTTTTTTCTTTGTATTTCACGTTCTTTATTGATCTCGCTAATTCTTTGTCAAGTCCACCTGCGGCTCCACAACCACCGCTTGACGCCCCCGGTTGGAAATGTTCCGAGTGCTTCAATCAGCCACGACACTGAGACGAGTCAGACTGACCACTCGGAGCAGCCCGCTTCCAACAGTCAGAGCCATCAGCACGATCACGACCATGCTCAAGAATCTGATGCTAACGGTACCTCTACCTCAAACATCGGCGACGTCGATATCGACAGCACAAAGGATGATAGCGCCAGAAAGGGCAAGGGCAAGGGCAAGGCCAAGATCACGATAAAGATCAAGGTTAAGAGCCGCGAGACTCAAGCTTTCGCTAGCACCAGTACCTCGAAAGAGGTTACGTCCAGCGACGAACAGCCAGTCATCACCAACGAGGATGATGACGAGGGCTCGACCTACGCTCCGTCCTCATCATCCGATGACGAAGACGACGACGGAGTGAACGAGGATGACTAGATGAACGTCCCGTACCAGTAGGATCGCTATCCTGCATGAAGATGAGCGATCGGCAAGGACAACAAGTTTTCTTTCTGTTTCTTTTCTTTTGTTTCGTTCTGTATGACACTATTGGCAGGATGACCTGTTACTTCCACAGACTGCAAGAAATGGCTTGCAAAGTACAATATGGAATGTTTTGAGGATTGTTTTGAGGATTGCGTTACAGAATGCTTTGAGAAATGCGTTGTGGATTGTTTTGGGAAACCGCTCAGGAGTGGTCTAAGGAATGATGTCAGGATTGCTTTCAGGGACGCTTTGCGTACCGCCTACTCGGATCAGAGTTACGATCATGTATGCTACTGCTAATGCAATGTTTCTGTCACTACAAATACATGGTGCTGGTCTATTCTACCAAAGCCAGTCCATGAATCTAGTTCCAGTCAGCAACAGATCTAGGTTCAGACTGATTCACAACTCACCTCTCGTATCTGGAGCTCGGCTTGACGTAGCTCAGCAATCTCTCATGCGCTTCTACTTCAGCAAGCCCAGTCTGAAAGTCCATGTTCTCAGGCTTGATGAACGGAGCACGCTTGGCGATTTTCCACGACACGTAGATTACGACTGCGTACCGTCAGTACCAGTATCGTCGGCAATATTGGGATTTACATAGACGTACCAAAGAAGACAATAGTAAAGTAAGCACTGAAGAAGTCTGCGAAGCTCCAATGCCCCTTGATGAACACTCCTGCACAACGTCAGCAGGAGTCAGAAGTGAAAAGCAAGTTGGAGTTGATACTGACCATACCCATTGGTAAAAAGGATTAACGCCACCCAAAATATTGCAAAATAGTTGGAGTACGCTGTGCTCATATTGTCAGTATTTCAAGGCTGCATGCAAAGAATATCTTGTTGTACTGACGGGTGAGTCTGCTTCTGAACGGCAGCACGGAGGTGTCAATTCCCTGCACCTTCAAGCCCTTGTGGAATCGCAAATTGGCAACCTGGGGATATCATCAGCAATGGAACAGCAGAGAAGGGCAATCTCCTTACCATCATCAAGATGTATGCAATCATGATGGCCGTAGAGCCTAGGTTGATAAACCAGTTCAGGACAACCGCCGATGCAGTGTTGCAAGTCATGAACGCTAGAGACGACACGGCAATGGAGAGTACAAGAGCTGGTAAGGGAACGCCACTTTTGGTCGTCTTAGCTAGGATCTTGGGCGCTCTTCCATTCTTCGCAAGGCCAAATACGGTTCGCGAGGCTTGAAATAAGAGGCAATTCGTGCAACTCCACGCAGAGGTGATCCTGGATTCTTTGTTCAGCAAAATTGAATAATTGACTCTAACTCTGGGTCTATATGCTTACACAAGTGCATTGCACAAGTCAGGCAAGAATGGAATATCCAGCCTATTCATGGCGATAATGAAAGGTGACTTCGCTACGCCGTTGCCTGTGGCAATCGCAGTCACTGAAAATATGTCAGCGAAGAGGTCAAAGATACCCAATGTATCGCGACTTACACATGACAGGGTCATCGTAAGGAACAAGCAACCCGACAGCAAACACGGAGAGGATAAAAAAGAAGATTAGGCGGTAAATCACACGTCTGACTGCCTTGGGGATGTTCCTCCGTGGGTTGACTGCCTCAGGGGCGCAGTTAGCAATAAAGTCGGGACCTCCAATGGCAAATGCGGCAGTATTGAAAACTCCCCATATGGCCAGAAAGCGACCTGCATTTCCGTCGACGTATTGTGTGTTGAAGGCGCCAGGGTCATACCAGTATCGGAAGCCGATGCGATCATGCTGAAGGTTTCCTCCCACTACCACGATAAAGGCGAACAAGAGAAAACCTATAACCAGAAAGTCCTTGAATATGGATGCGCAGAACTCAACTTCTCCAAAGTATTTGACGGCAAGGCAGTTGAGAACAAAGACGACGGACAGAGTGCAAGCGACCCATACACCGGGATTGATGTCCGGAAACCAGTAAGACCAGAGACCAGTCAGCGCTGTACAATCTGCTGCGACGAAGATCCTGAACAATATGGTCAGATAACCTCGAGTGGGCAGAGAACCACTGATTTCAACTTACATCCTGGCCATGAAAGATTAGTGATATGTTGCCAATCAAGCTTCGAGTTTGAACTTACATGCTGTACGCATAGACCCATCCCATAGCTATACTCGAACTTTCGTCGATGAATCGACCGATATCTGTGCTTTATTCAGTATTGTGACAGCTTCAAACATGTATCACCCTTACGCGTAACAAAAGACCCTGGGACGGGGAGTAATGCAGACATTTCTCCCATCGCATGAGCTACACAGAGAAGCAGAATGCACCTGTTTTGTCACAAAACCCATGTTAGCACAATACACCTGACACTCGTTAAAGCATTCAATCTCGTACCAGACAGAATACCCGATGAGCAAGCCCGCTGGCCCCGCACTATTCAAGACGCTCGAAGTACCGACGAACAGTCCCGTGCCAATGACTCCGGAGATCGCCAGGAGCTGGATATGGTGTGACTTCAGGCCTCGGCGGATACCGTACGGGTTGCTCGATTCCGTGGCCGACTCAAGAGACACCTTCACATAGGTCTGTCAATAAAGTGGCATAGTCTCTAGCATACGACACTTACTCCATCATGGACACTTATACCATCCGGTACGGCACCGACATGCTGTTTCTCGTCGGCTCCCATAGCTTTAAAAATTTACGTGCACCGTCATTATCGTATGATACATGCTCTGCTGACTTCTACAAAAAGGAGTGATGTCGCGTCACATCTTATAGCCAATTTCTCTCTCCCAGCACCCGAGGAAGTCCTCTAGAACAAGCATCATGCTCTTGTAGATTACGAGTCGGTCGAGGAAATAGCCAAACCAAATCTGGCTTAGACCTCAAGCGATGAAGGCGCGCTTATCAGCCGTCCCCATAGATTGCTATACACAGTGGGTCTCAATGTATGGGAGTAACGGGAATATGCCGACAGTGCGGGGTACGTAAGGCGCGCTTATCGTCGATATCGTCCATGGAATGTGACTTGCAGATGCGGGATTCTAGTCGGTATTATGGATATTGGTGGGATACAATGCCGGCATCTACTTGCACGATCACCCACATCTTTGCTAGGTTGGGGGGTGGCAACCCGCATCCTTTGCGTGGGGTTGTCGCCGAAAGGCGCGCTTATCATTTGCCCAGAAGTGGGAGTGCTAGTCGCTGGCAACTTGTTAGACAGGAGGATCTGTTGGGTGCAAAGACTTATAATATCATCGAGTGATGAAGTAAACTTTTAGTACACCAAAGTGAAGGACACAGCACTTCTCTGTTGTTCAGTTCCTCAATCATGTCGCTCTTCCATCTGGGAAGGTTTCATGTTGACATGGACCTTCCATACGTCCCGTGTGCTTTGTTGGTGATAATACTTGCTGCCTTATCGCTGCTTAGTCAAGCAAAGCGAAAAGCAAACATCGACAAAGCCCCTAGTGCTGGTGTGTTCTACCTTGTTCGGCAATCTCTACATGCGCGACCGCTGACAAGCTGTTGAGAACCATGGCAGTACCCCGAGCCGACGCCAGACCTGGCCTTCGACTTGGAGAAAACGGAACCTCCTCGATTTCGAGCGTTTCGGTACCACTACAAGCGCCAGTACGCACTCCTGCATTGATGTTTCGAAGGTCGCCAGGCTGAGTTCAGTAATACAGTGTTGTCGATGTGCGGAAGTTGGATAAAGACTCGTGGGTCATGGTAAGTTGTTTTCAATCACCGATATTCAATCCCACTACAGTGAATGGTTACAGACGCTTACTTTGAATCAACAGTTAGACAATGAGTGGCCCATGTATCACCGAGCAAAAGTACAACGACTAGCCGATCGGGGTGACAAGATTGTACAGACAATGCCTCAGGCTCATGAAGCAGCCTGGGAACTCTGTCAGGACATGTGCGAGTTTCTTTCCAGAAGATATCCCCAGGTCTACAAGATCCAACGCTCCGAGAAAGACAACATCGGCTGGTATGGCTTGGGGTCGGTGGTCAGCATTGAGATTCCATCCCTGGGTGCCTCTTACGATCTCACCAGAGAAGATCCATTGACGGTAAGTCGAAGGCTAGATGGATCAGGGGAGTGCTAAGATCGTACAGGTAGCTGGACTGATACAGCCAGCGGATCTCAATATCCTAATGATGGGTAATGATGGGCAGTATCATCTAGTTGCAATGATGCTCGGTATTGGTGGTAAATACTAGTCCAAAGCGCACTGGAATTCCGTCAGCTGACAGGATAGTTCAGGTGGCCAGAGGATCAAGGACAAATGTGAGTGCAGCCAAACAGTCTTAGTTGATGAAGACTAAATTGTCTGTAGTGGGCAAATCTCTCGCAGACCTACATTTCAGCGGTCATGTCCCTCACTATGCAGATCAATTACAAAGACCCCTCGACCGTTTCTTAGGCAAGCTCCAAGTCGAAGCGCCTTTCCAGCGGAATAGTAAGGACAACACCGATTCTGAATCGAAGCGATTGAATTCTTGCTGACAGCTTGTAGCAACCGGTATCAGTACACATGGTGAGCAGCCAATTTTGTCGATGCACTTTGACTTGGCTAAAATCTCAAGATGCATTCCACTGGCCGATAGTGACAATGGGGCCCGAGGATGACTGGGATCCAAAGATTCAAGGTCCTGGCGTTGACACCCCGAGCTATGGCAAGTGGAAGCCTCAAGGTCCCATCAGCGACGTCTCGCAACTGTGGTTCCGCCAGGAGCGTCAGGTTCTCCGACGACTGCCCAAGTCGCGGGCGATTGTGTGGTGTGTCCATACGTACATTGAGCCCATGGAAACGGTGGCTCGTGAGCCCGGCGTTCCGGGTCGGCTGGCGTCGCTTGTGAGAAGCTGGGATCCGATCATGGCCAAGTATGTCCGGCTTTTCTTCCCCTCTAATCCTGTAGTGAGCTAATTCCGGACAAGGCATAAGGGTCGAAATAACTATGAGGATGTTTTGCTCCCATATCTGGACAAGCTACACAAAGAGCAAGTAGAAAATGGTGAGTGCGAAGATGGAGAGCTCCCAAGCAAGTTTCCCTGGTGGTTGTACGACTATCGTACAGCGAGATAAGGACTGGTCCCTTCCCACCGAAGAAAGGGCGCTAGAGTCCGGTTTGGCTTGGAAAGACCGAAAGACGTTGGCTCCTGCAAACTAGCATGGGAACAGCGAGCATAATAGGACGAGGACACCATATTCATATATTTCAAAGTACCATACTATTTCAATGACGATAATTGCTTTCGCTATTATGTCTCTTGTCTTATATGTGTTTTCAAGCATATAACAACCAAAGAAAATGCGCAACGTACCGTAGCTGCAGATCCTGTGTCAGCCCAGCTCGGGTCTTTGGCGACTGCAACGCCAACGCTCCAGCGCTTGATGCGCTAGCAGCGATCGCTGATAAGAACCCTACAGGCTGCCTAGTCCACTATCTATTACTACTGAGGTCACTAGCAGCTACCTCGTCCTGCTAGATGATTCAAATACAGGGCAACAACCCCGCCTACATACATAGTGAATGCCATTGCGACATCCCCGCCCTGCATCAATTGCTTATCGTTATCCTTCTACCACTCCATGAGATCTGAAGGACTGTTGCATGGCAGACGTAAGGTAGCAATGACTGGCCGGTCATCGCGGACGATCTGATAAACGCTGCGCCGCATGATCAACAAAGAATCCTAGACTGGTCCAATCGGTCTCGCTATGGGTGCTCCGAGGCAAAAGACAGTGACCGGCTGCATAGGATGCAGGCTACGACGCAAGAAATGCGACGAAGCGAGACCACAATGTCTAGGCTGCGCGCGCAATGGTATCTTGTGTGTCTTCCCAGAACCCGGCAACGAGGAACATGCACGACTTTTGAGGCGCACAAACTGCACTCGTAGGCAGCCAGTACATGAGACCGTGAAGCCTCATTTGAACCCAGACAGCTCGAAGAGCGCAGCACGCATCAATAAACCACGCATTCCAACTGTACTTGGACCAGAGCAATGCATCCCTCCCGGTAGCCCATTTCTAAGGGAGCCGGCTTCTCGAAGATTACTCCACCACTATGTCCATCGCACGAGCAAGGCCATGGCTACTTGTCGTGACAAGAAGTCGCCCTTCCTCACGGAGTTGATACCTGTGGCGATGGCTAGCGACGAGCTGGTCTTGAATGCTATACTGGCCTGTAGCGGCATCCACCTCTCTGCCTTGTCAGGATCGACTGTTGATGCAACAACTTGGATACACTACGGTCAAGCAGTTCAGGGCCAAAAGTTTGCGCTCACGCAACTCGTCCAGGGCAGCAGTCAGCCTCTTGTTTCGGCTACCATTGCTGCGATTATGCTGTGCATTGCAGAGGTATGTATGTTTAAACAAGCTCAACAATCAGTACTGATACCTTTGAAAAGACTTTCATCGCCGGTGCTGGTAAGCAAGCAGTGAATCACCTAAGGGCAGCACAAGCGATGATGCAGCAGGTCTTACAACTCCCGAAAGAGAGACTGGACAAGGGAATCAGGACATTCCTCATAGAACGTGTCAGCTACATGATCGCCCTAGCGCAAGTCAGCATAGGCAACAACTCCGATCAGTCGGTGCTTGAGGACACGGCATTCTTGTTCTCAACGACATATACGGCCATCGAAGGTAGCTCAAGTTGTGGCTGTGTACATGACCTCTTTTATCTAATACCACGCATTTCGGCTGCTGTCCATCGGGGATCGAATGAGATCGAATCAGTAGCACAGATCACACCAGAGACAGTTGCCGAATACGAGAGTCTTCTTCATTTGGTCTCGTCTTGGAAACCAAGCACAAATGATGACCTTTATAATTTATGCGGCAGAGTCTATCAACAAGCCTTGCTAGTATACCTGACTTCTGTCTTGGACACTGAGTCGCAGTCACACCCGACTTCTACAGAAGTGTACCCGCCGACAATGCGCGAGGCTTTCAATTGTATCAAGACATTGCTGGACTCGATAACCCTCGATGCAGCGCCTATCGCCACGACATTGTGCTGGCCGCTGGCCATTCTTGGTTCGTGTGCCAGAACTCGGTTTGACCAAGACTTTATCGATACAAAGTTCGCTATGCTAGTGGATGCATATGCATCACAGAGCGTCCGCGACACTAGAAACTTACTTCAGAAGCTCTGGAAGTCAGCGGGTCCGCGGACATACACCCCATTGGAACTAGCAAAGCTCATGCGAGAAGAGGATATCGTGATATTGTTTCTTTGATTGATAATTTAGTGAAAAAGAACGATTTGAAATGAAATACCTCTACGCTAGCTGCTTTGAACGGCGATATTATCTCGGCAACACCAATTACCAGCCGTAACAGGGCCAACTTGAATAGACGACTGCCACCGGTCGCGAAAGCTCGAACTTCAGGATGTCACTTGAATGCGATGTTTTCGCGTCATATGATCACCATCCAGGTTATTGGATGTCAAAGTGTTGCATCTGTACCCGAATGTCAGCTTTTTCCATCGCCAGCATAGTTAGGCTTGTCAAGTACCTCACTACCATGAACCTGCCAATCTTTGTCAGTGGGACATAATGTCGCTATATCTTGCCATCGCTTTTCCTTTGCAGAAAGTCAGCAGATACGGAGAGACCTTCCATTTGGACAGCGAAGAGGTCTAAAAAGCACTACGGGATCATTTCTTACCTGATCAAGGCCTCTGATATATGCATCGCCTACGAGTCTCCATGACTCTGCCTCCTGCCTCAGTACAAACGGCACAGAGCCTCCGTTTATAACGCATACCTGATCTCCAGAGAGCGCGGTCAGGGGCCCTAATCCCAGCCGCCCCTCTTCAGTGATGAGAAACGCTCTTTGAAAAGGCTTTGTGTGCGTGAATGACTGATGCATTAGTTTTACAGGGAACGCCTGTTTGAGGATAAGCATCTCTGTGGAAACATTATCCCGCCCGACTTCACGAAATCCATTTATACGAGCCTGGAAATCTTGCATGTGTTTGTGATTTTCTGCCACGTGACCCTCATCCTTGGCGTAGAGTCCGGCAGTCAGAACGTTGGCCACAGCACTACTCAACGAATCTTCGTCTGCTAGGACCGCCTCATCGCTGAACCGGCCACGTCGAACTCGGGAAAGATTACTGTTTGCATGACTGACTCGCAGAGATTCTTGTGCTATGATTGCAGAGGCGGCTTTGTTTGCATTAATTGCTCTGTGTATCGAGACGATGCACTTGACAAATTCCGGGTCATCAATGTCAGGAAGGCAGTCTAACTTTAAAGCACATACCACTTTGTCGAGAATGGCGCCTCTGAGCCTCAACGTCTTCCACATTGTCCTAGCTGTGAACTCATGTATCGTATCAAACCAGTGGCCACCGTCGGTACGAGTTGCGAACTGCGGCCGCAAGGGATCCAGCGTGGTGTTCTTCCCGCGATCAAGTCTCATGCTCCATGATGCAAAACCAGCATTTGGTCCGCCTTCGGACTGTAAAGCGGCAAGTTGCAATGGCTCCAGGGATTGGCTGAGTATCACACTCTTCACCGTGACCTGAGCATAGAGCACCCGGATCGGACAGTTGTAATCTATCTCTATCGGGATAGATTTGCAATACTCTGTGATAAGACCCATTACTCCATACACCATGTCTCTAGGGTCCGTTGCGCAATAACGGAGGGCGGCTTTGACGATCGGGTAGAACCTTCCTTGGCGGGAGAGAGTCTTGATTCTTTGTCTCTCATTGACTAGTTCCAACCCACGAGAAATATTTATCATTTCTTTCGGCATTATATGATATAGGCGCGCCGTCAATGCAGCAGCAGCGATTGTGATTTGGTAAAGAGGTAACGTACTGCCGCCAAGGAGGCACCATGCTTTATGCGCAAGTCCGCTTTCCTGGATCGTCCACACTCGCTCGAACCAAGGCGATTCGTATATTGGCCCAACAGTCCACACTTGCTCGAACCAAGGCGGTTCGTATATTGGCCCAACAGACACCAGGAGATCGGTTGAAATACCGTGTCCAAACATATCGCTTTCAGATGACGTGTAGTCGTAGCCAGCATGCATGCATGAATCGAAGATTTGGTAGGCAGAATGGACGGCCGCTCTGGACTTTTCTGCGGAGGCATGATCACCCAGACAGATTATGACTGCCACAGCTCCCTCATAAATTCGGCGCATACGAGAGACCTGCCAAGCTCGTTCATCGTGGTCTGACTGGTTGATACAAATAGCGTCGATCCAGATCCGGAAATCCTGAGTCTGGTTGTCAAACCCGTGTAGTTTCGGCAGTGTGCTTAAAACACTTTCCACCGCCTTCGCAGTGTTTACCGGAACCATTAATTCCTGACCGTCTACCTGGAGGGGCGTTCTTTGCGACTCATCGCCCCATACCTTAAATGAGTCATGTCAGTTTTGCTCTTGCCGATCAATGAGGAAATCACCTGAGATATGTTGATGTATCTGCCTCTTGAATCCTCTGGAACATTATGGAAAAGGAAAAAAAAAAGAACTGATGTTGAGCAAGCGATCTAGTAACTTACGTATGAGACTGCGTAGTACTCTGGTACCTCATAAATACATTTTATCTCTAATTCATACTCTGTCGCAAGTTCCGGGTCCTTGTGTGCGTTGGGCTTGACTCGGAGAATGCGGATTTCTTCATTGTCTGGGTTCAACTTTCCGTAGCAAAATGTGTTAGCCATTGAGAGGAAGAACTCAGGCTGCAAAATAAGAGATTGTAGGAAATTTGATAAAGGACAGTCATATGATTCACAGGGTACTTGTTCGCTGGATGTCTGGTGCGACCATTGTTATATTACGACTTAAACATTCAGGCAACTCAGCCTTATATGTTTAGCTACGGAAACAATACTTTGACGTGGCCCAAATGCAATTTGTTGAGCGCTCACATGCCAATGATAAACCCACATTGAAATTACAAATGCAAGACGGGCTGTGCATCAAGCCATCCCAATGAGCTTTCTCCACGTTAGGACTGTGCGCCTCATCTGGGCGAACCAGAAGGCTACGCCTCAACAGTTCGCTTAGCGAGCCGATGACCGGTTCTCACGTAAGACGAGTTTTTCCAGATATACCCGATCTACGATTCATTCTTAAATTCAGCAAGAGTTCGAGTAAGTCGATAAATTTGAAATCGATGCACTCATGCTGTCTTTACCAATAAGCCCAGCGAAAGATTCAGAGAACGCTGATTCCACGTTGGCTTCACAAATAGAGATTGCGCAATGCATGAGATTGATAATCGCCTCAAGGCCTTAAGTAGCTGTCATAGTATTGAACCGATCTTCTCTTTGTTTCAAGGCTTCCGTCCCGTGACAGCATACTTGGTAGTAGCCAAATAAGCCCCCTTGCGCGTCTCCTCCACGGCCAACGGCACCAACCTCCTAACCTCATCCCCCATGTCCGTCTTGCCCATCTTACGCGCAATGAGCTCGTGCATGATGAGCCCGCACTCGTGCATCAGGTACGCCCAGTGCGGCGGCGTAGTGTGCACGTCAGCGTCGACGTCGACGAGGCCGCGGTCTGTGAATATCTGAGCCAGGTCCGGTACCCAGGTCGGGTTCAGGCGCGGGTCCTGCGATTTCAGCAGCGTCATCAGCGCTTCAATGTTGGTCTTTTGGTTCTCGGGCTTGGTCAGTTCGCCGTGCACGGTTTGGTTGTCGGGTTCTACCCATTGGAGGTAGCCGCCGGGTTCTGTCGTGGCTCTGGGTCAGTACTGTGTCAAGGTGGAAATCGCCGGTGCGTGGTGTTGGGCGTGGTCGAGTTCTGGGTGCAAACTTACTCAGCATCTGCATGAACTTGTCCACGACGACGGGGACTTCGTCCTTGAACACGACAAAAATCATGAAGCGGACATTGATGATGTCAAACGCGCCGATCAGGTCTTCGGGAACTGGGTCGCGTAAATCCCATTTCTGGAACGAAATGTTTGCAGGAAACGTCTCAGGCGGTGGCGTGGCATCAAAAGAGATGTCAAGACCCGTCAGCTGTGTTGATGGCGGGAGTCGATCATATGCATCGAGCAGCCATATCCTTCAAAGTAGTGTACCGGTCAGTGGCTGTCCGTCTCTTGGCATCCTGGATGCAATTGACTCACCCTGTACCACAGCCAATGTCTGCGACCTTGATGTTCTCTTCCGTGGTGGGAATTCTTGGGTGGATGAGGTAGCCAAAGTCCTTGACCCAATGATGATGCATCAAATTGAGACTTTAAGGAGTAACGCTCAGTCAGCACATTCATTCGTTGGGAAACTCTTCATTGTTAACAAAAAGTACGAACCGACTGTTGTCGAGGAGATCTCGAGTGAAAACATAGTCATCATTTGAAGCCATTTTCGCTGGTTGAGATGGAGATCCTTCGAGCGATACTGGGATCACTCAGTAGGAGATAATTAAGAGATGTATCTTGCAGAGGACTTACGGAGAGCGAGAAGTCATTGAGATTGGAGATGTTTGCTTTGCTATATTACTTGTCGGCCTTATAAATCAAAGCCGCGCATGTATTCAATCACCAACACACTACA
The DNA here is from genome assembly GCA_014621435.1 of Neopestalotiopsis clavispora. Classification (NCBI taxonomy): domain Eukaryota; kingdom Fungi; phylum Ascomycota; class Sordariomycetes; order Amphisphaeriales; family Sporocadaceae; genus Neopestalotiopsis; species Neopestalotiopsis clavispora. Next base: position 178,282 of record JAANBA010000028.1, read on the forward strand.
TGCATGCATGTTGGGTCATTGCGCATACATACGGAGGTAATGGTATCCTTGATGGACCCACGGCCTGTCGGTCACTGGTCACATGAGTGGCTGTCAATGTAACGCATTCAGCATGGATTATAAGTATTAACACTATGCAGCTATCGAAAATCAACGCTCCGCCAATAATGCAATTACACTTCCGTTTCAATGCCGGCATCTTTTTCGGAATGCGAAAACACCTTCTCCAAACTACCCTTGACTCTGCTCATCTTGCCTCCCAGGTGGTCAACCTCTCGTGCTGCGCGCCATTGCATGATGCCGCGGTGCTTGCGATGAAGCTGTTTGTGATGATCCTTGTAGTCTCGCAACTGGTTTCTGAGGCCTCGTGAGCCATCGTCCGCATCATTGTGGCCGGGCGCCAGTACAGAGGTGGCGGTATCGATAACGCCTTCAACCGGGTTGCGGAGAATGTTCTTGGCCTTTTTTAGTCCGCTGAGTGAAACGGTTGATGACGACCGCGAATGGCCCTCGTCTTCAGAAGACGATTCGGACGAGGAGTCATTAGTGTGAACCCTGAGTTTCTTCTTGGCTTGGCTGTCATTCTGAGAATCAGAGTCAGAGTCGCTGTCATCTGAACTGTCGAATTCTCCTTCGTCTTGGTGCAGATTCTCGTCCGTTGCCGTATCCAAGCACTCCATGACTTGTCGCATGTCTCCGTTTTTGGCTTTGGCGGCGTAGCTCTTGTGGAATCCAGACAGTCCGCGCCAGAACTTGAGTGGGACCTCGATTTCACCGAGTGGTTGCTCATTTTCCTCAAGCCCTTGGTAGCCGTAGCATGATGATGCTCTCCTCAAGTTCTTCTTTCCGCCCTTCCAAACCTTCAAGGTGCGGACCTCGTCTTCTTCATCCACCAGCTCCTGGAGCCAGAGGACGGCAAAAGCTGGCGTTGAATCGGGACCAACCTTGGATGAACGGAACTCAATGATCAATGGTGATGCGTATCTCTTGCGAACGGCAAAGAATGCGCTCTCGTTCTCATCTTTGCCTTTCAACTTCCATAGGCTGCCCGCATTCTCATACTTGTGCTTGCCCATGTTGGTTCGGACCTTGAGCCTGTTCTCGGCAATTCCGTCCGAGAGGCCGGATTTAGCTTTGATTGCACCTCTCACCTCCAGCGTGCCATAGTCCCAGCCAAGGAGATTTCGTGGCAGCTTAGCTTCAATGCTTCGCCAAACCATGCTGATGCGAGCGCGACCGTATCCAACGCCACCTACAAGCGGGTAGTTCTCCATCACTTGGGTTTTGTCCTTGAAGATCTTTGCAATGGGGAGGTACACCATGCCGATGAGGGGGTCGTCTTCACGCTCGCGAGCATCTCGAACACTGACAATGACTTCGGTAGTCCGCCAGTCACGAATGAATCGTTCCGTCCCGGCGTTGAAGAACGGCTTCGAGTTCTTTGGCTTCGTGCGTGTCTTGTAGATCTTCTTGTGGTTAAGGATGATGGTGCAGTAGCTATCAGGCATGTCGTCGTGATGCTCTGCTTCTTCGTCGTTGTCCTCTTTTCCTTTACCCGTATTGTCTCTCCTTCTGAGTTTGGAGATTTCAAGTCCAGTAATGTTGTGAATTTGAACGCTGAGAATTCCCGAGGGAAACTCATCCGAAGGTGGAGCTGAAATAATCATTGCGTCCTCCAATTCCCTATAGTCTTGTGCCTTTTGTTGGTGCAGCTCGTCATCGTCGGGAGCCTTGCCTGCTTCTCTCAGCTTGTGGGTCGAAAGTTCGGAGACATGATCTTTGAGTTGTTCTTTCGTCCTGATCTGCTCGTTCACCGTCTGCTTCTCGAGTTGGTATGGCTGAATCCTGGTTTTGGAGAAGTACCCGACACTCCAAGTCAAGGACCCTGCCATCTTTTCCTCTGGATCCTGACCTGTGAAGCGATCTTCACGCTTCTGAACGCGGTTATGCGAATCTGGGTTGCCTATGAGCGACTTCAAGTCCAACTCAACTCGACCGAGATCGTCATCTGCAGTGTACTTATCCGAATCCCACAGTTGAACGCGCAGCTTTTCCTCAGCGTTGAGTTCCTCAGGAGTGACCAGAATCGTCGAATATTCATGCCAGTCGGGGTTTTGTTCGTTCATGATCACTCTCGTAGAGGCCACGGGTTTGCCAAACTTGCCCCAAGAGACAGTGACATAGGCGTCACTGGCACCCTGCATTGGACCAATACCGCCGTCGCCTTGCTTGAAACCGCTGGCTCTCTTGATGAAAACCAAGACGACACCACGACTGACGGTATCCTTCTTGAAATCATCTCCAACCAACATGTCCTTGAGATTCAAGGTCAAACTCTTGGGTGCCACATATTCTGCCAATGCAGCATCAATAGCAGACTGCACAAATGACGAGATCAGTGGCACATCCATGAGGTTGAGACTGTGTTTCGACAGAGGCACGCAGGAAAGCGAAGCCTTGGGCTGTCCGAGGAAAGTCAAGGTGCAGAGGCTGATGAAGGGGGGATCGGGCTATGAGAAGGTCAGTATTCGCAACCACGTGCATTTCATGAGGTGGGATAAACTTACCGTAAGTTGTAGTCTTAGGCGCATAACTCCAACTATTCCGCGCAGCTCGACCCAGACAGGGACCGCGACACCTCCAGGGAGGTAGAACTTCAGATACATGTGAGCACTCTTGGCTTTGGACGCGATTGATTTGCCGGAAGATCGAGCTCGGTACGAAAATGCCAACTCCAAGTTGATGAAGTCGCCCTCCTCTGCTTCCATCCCCTCACGAATGGCACTTTGCTCTTGCTCCTGTTGCTTGTCCCCGCTGCCGTCGTCCTGATCCTTGCCGTTTTCCATCTTGTCGTTGTCATCTTGTTCTTGTTCGTTTTGAGGGTCTGTTCGGTCGCTCTGCGACTTCTTGTTCGGATTCTCCAGTTTGCCGTCCGAGTCTACTGTCTTACCAGCAGCACCCGTTGGTAGCCACCGAACGCCCAATATCCGAATGGATTCATTACCCTGACCCATGTCGTCAACGCTTACCATTTTGATGACCTTGGGTAAGGAAGCTTGCATGACATCCTCAATCATGTCAATCAGAGAGGAGAATAGATCCGGGTTTACTAGTGGCCAAATAGAAGCAAAGAGGCGGTTGAGCCATTGCACGGACTCTGGGAGCTCTGTGTCAGAGTCGAGTGCTTCTTCTTCTTGGACTCGAGCAGCATCCCAGGTCTCATCCGTGAATGCCTCTTCGACTTTCTTGTTGACCCAATGACCCATACCGATGGCCGTACCGCCTGCGACAGCCACGAAGCCCAAAAAGCGAAGCACCGTGGAAAACTGAGGATAGAGGCGCCCGCTAATTGCCGGTAGCATAAACATCAAAGCGCCAAAGCTTCCAGTGATTGCGAGGCCCCAGTATACTGCTTGTTGATAGATGTTGGCCAGTTCCTTGCGCAGACTATCAAAGTCAGGAGGTGGAAAGAGCCTCTGCGTGCCATTGAACCCTCTCTGGATGTAGGCTTGCTCACGATCAAGATCCTCATCTGACTTGGCAGCATTCTGCGGTCCAGTCGCAGTGGTATGGGTTGTGCCAGGCTCTGCGATATTCTCGGGTGCTGACTTGAGATCCTTGTCTGTTTGATCGTGAATGACGATTGGCAAATGAGTGACTGGATCGGTGACTTCGCGCCCTCCTCCGTGGCGTTTAGCCTTTTTCATGACTTTCCGCTTCTCCTTGGGGTCAATGGTCCTAGCAGCCGCCTCCGTCGCGGTCTCTTCCTGTTTCTTGTCATCTTGTCCTGAAGACTTCGGCCGCGACTCTGGAGACGATGGTTGCTGATGTTGCTGCTGCTGCTGCTGTTGTTGTTGCTGTTGCTGCTGTTGTGCCTGGTAATTGGGCTGGTCGTCTTGCTGTGTAAAGTCTTGGCCGTCCTGGTCCGGCGGAGTAGCGTAGTTCCGGTTGGTGGATGGATATGTCTGGTGCTGTGACTTTGGCGCGTCTTCATCTTTAAAGATGGCCTTTACAGAGTTATAGGCACGCTTTGGCCTTGAGTCATCGGCAGGTTCATGCTGTGCTGCCTCCTCCTGCTCTGTCCTGTTGTCGAGCTCTTTTCGATGTTCCCGGTAACCCTGAATAGTGGGGATGGGATGTCTCCCGGAGTGAGGGCCGATGTAGTTTCTCCGGACGGCATCCTCTTCCATGTCATTGTGTTCAGACGACATCTTTGCTAGCGACGTGCAAAGTCCGGCTCAGAGAATCAACAGCAAGCAGGTGATTAAATGATCTGGTGTCGACAAGGGAACGACCAGGGTTTATAATGGTAACAATCATGCAGTTCCGTTGTTGTTCAATCAAGAAGACTACTGGGATGATGAGGAGAAAAGAAGGTCCCTGGTCAAGTAATTCCTCGAGACATGTCTTTAAACCACTTGCACTGTTATTTCCATATGTAGGATCAGAAATTGGAGCTTGGTAGCTCTTGGCTCTTCTGTGCTGGTCCGGAGCTTTTCGAGCAACAAGGCGTGTGTCGCTGTGGCTCTAGGCGGCTCAACCCCACAATTGGCCGTGTTATGATGCAGCTTGCGAAGCCAAAAACCGGTCTGGTTTGTGCCGCGAGCCGTCCTCGCCCTATCACACGGCCGGGACAAGTGGAGAGGTGTCAATTCCAGTGTGATCGTACCACGGGGAGCAATGCCAATTGCTGCAAGGCACCGCTGGCTATGGCCGGTTTTTGCTGTGAGCAGCATCTGGATACAATGAGGTCATCGGTAGTTCTGAAACGGCAGCTTTCCCAGGGCCTGTCGTTCAAATTCCACCCCTGTTGGCCCTGCCATTTAGTGTGCACATCCACTGCCGTGTTGCCGAACAGACCATTTAGTGACAAGCTTCCAGGCCCTGTCCAGCCTGTCCAGTGCCTTTTTGCCAAATGTAGCCCTGCCACGATTGCCAATTGTGGGCCTATTGCATCGAAATCGATAGAACATCAACTCTGATCTACAAAGGTCTCGCCAGTTGAACGACTCATTTATATTACGTGTTATTTCTGTGATCAAATGAATTCTTTTACCATACAGACTTCTTGACAGACTTGGGGATGTCACAGCAGCATGTGTCGGTGCTATAACCATGGAACTCCCGTATTTGGCACGGTCCAACACTGGCAACGTCATTGTCAGCGAATGCGTTGACCTCGACCGGGGATTGACTTTTGATCACTGGTTCGGCCGATATTGTTAAAGTGAAAAAACTACCGACCCCACATTCCCCGCAATGGTTGAAAGTCGCTGATGACCATGCCAAGTTTGGCAGCCTGGCAAGCCTGGATAAAAATAAAGTCTTGTCTTGTGTTTGCGGACTAGAATGATTGACACGAGGATCACGCTCCAGAGCAATCTTCACCGCTGCCATAGGTAGTTATCATGGTTGTTCTGGACATTACTCCCCTAGGTCAGATATATAGTGGAAGAAGTCTGGTTAGTCCAAATGCCCTGCACAATCTGCATTGTAGGGAATCTGAGGCGGGTGATGTCTTGAGATCGCATCTACTGTTCATGCTCAAGTAACCAATGTGATGTAACATAGCCTAAGATTGATTTTAAGCTTCCAAGCCAGGTATAATTAAACAATTAGAGATGATGTATACCTGAATCATCATGATAAGTCAAGGCTACTAGACCGCTCTGTTCCCGCATTGCCCCAAAGCATAGGATTATCAACGTTTGGAATCATGCCAAGAATCACTATGGGAGCATTATTGAGTATATTCAACTTGACGAACCCCCCGGAACAGAGAAACAGTCTACGGGCGGTTGAGCGGTCTTGTCATGCATCCCAGACTAGTCTTTAGTAATGACTAAATTCCTTCAAACATGCAGTAATTGGCTTTTTTAGGTCATGATGCTTTTTTACAGCTACGTGGAAGTTCTCCTGCTGGCTTACTCAAACATGTCATTTGAAACGATCGACACATAGACTAACAATACATGCTGGTATACAAATTGACCTCAAAGCCTTCATTCTGCATCGTTATCCTTTTCCAATATACTCATGGCCGCATAATAATGTGTTTGCCGTTCATATTAGTAACCGCGGATATATTCCGTCTTGACATGAAGGGCGTAAGGCGTGTGAAAGATGCATGGCTAGATTGCTGAATTCGTCTATATTTGTGGGGCAATTCGTTCTAGTTGATAGATAGATAACATGCGAGTCGGACGTCCATCGGCGGTTTCGATATCACAAAACCCAGAGTAGAACTGGAAAGGATAAGGGAGTAAAAAGATAGATTTCGCTTGTTTTCAATTTGGTCCTGAGCTCCTTCCTAGTTTGTCCCAGTGCCAACCGACCAACTAGACAAGGGACTTCTTCCATGTTCTGTCGCTCAACGCTGCGGAAATTCTATACAACTACCAGCCGAAAGTCATTATCAGCCAGTCTCAGGACATATAGACAAATCAGCACCACCGGAACCGCCAAAATGAGTGAAGGAGCGCTTCCGCCGGGCTCGGCCCCATCCTCGCCTACGCACCACAAGATCGTGGCGCTCGAGACCCTCTTCGTGCCCCTGCCGGCCAAGTTGTCCATGCCCGAGGGCCACACGTACGAGCTGGCCGAGTACTCGCGGACCAAGCCAGGAGAGGTGGCCGAGCGCATCCGCGACGCCGACATTGTCGTCATGACCATTTGCCCCGTGACGGCGTCGGACATCGCCGGGGCGGCCAACCTCAAGATGATCAGCGTCGTGGCCTCGGGGACCGATACCGTCGACCTGGCCGCCTGCCGCGAGCGCGGTATTCACGTTGCCAACTCGCCCAACTGCAATGAGGGGTCCGTTGCCGAGCATGTGATTGCCCTCTACTTTTCCGTCCGGCGCTCGGTGCCCCTGGTCAATGCGCTCGTGCGCGCGGGAGAGTGGCAGGGTCGTGGATTCCTGGGGCGGACGCTCGACGGTCCTCACGGCAAGCCGCCCATGACGTGCAACGCCGAGGTCATGGGCATCATCGGGTACGGATCCGTGGGCAAGAGGGTAGAGGCCATCGCCAAGGCGCTCGGCATGGCCGTGCTGGTCGCCGGGCGCAAGGGCCAGAAGGAGGTGGCCGAGGATCGCGTGCCCTTTGACACGGTGATTCGTGGCTCGTCGGTTCTGGTGCTCTGCCTACCGCGGTCGCCCGAGACGCTCAATACCATTGGCGCGCCCGAGCTGGATGCCATGCCGCGGTACTCGGTCCTCGTAAACGTCTCGCGTGGCGGCATCGTGGACGAAGACGCATTGGTGGAAGCCTTGAAAGCCAAAAAGATTGCGGGCGCAGCAACCGACGTCTTCATGAGCGAGCCAGCCAGCCCGAGTAGCAGCCCGCTTCTCGCCCCAGGCACAGAAGAACTAAATTTGGTAACTACACCACACGTCGCATGGTGTGCAGAAGATACAAATTACAACTACAATCAGACTCTGAAAAAGAACATCTTCTCTTGGTTAGAAAGTCGGCCCACCAACACAGTGGTTTAGAGCATCTCTCCATAGACCAAAGCAAATATATCAAGTCAAGCCATATCAGTAACGCGGTATCTCGAATCCACCGCCCAGTTTATGTAAATCACAACAAGATGCAGAAATTCTTCAACATGTAGCGCAGACATTCACAGGAACAGATACAAAATATTCTCAAGTACAAACGGAAACTCGCGTTTGATTATCAGTTGGGATCATCCTATCCTTATGTTTTGCTCTTGCCTGAGCAGTGAGTGGCCGAATCGTACACGTGACACGCCATGACATCCTCGATCGATTCCCTTTCGATTTCCGTGAGCGGATGCCAGCCAGAATAGAGTTGAGAGAAACTTTTCATTGTTCCCTTTTGTCCATGCAAACTGCCAAGCCAAACGAGGGCCCCCAAAAAAAAGGTTAACCATAAGGCCAAATGAGCCTTGTATCAATGCCGATGTCGTGGTTCAATTATCATCTTTACTTTCGTTCGTGTTCGGCCCAATGCCGGGAAAAAAACAAGTGTTAGACTCCGTCCTCATCAATGGCCGTTTATACAAAGTAGAAACGCCGGGTAGCTGTGGAATGCTACTCCGCAATTACTGGTAGTTGCTGCCCCAACCACGGCCGTAGTTGCCACCAAATGCTTGGTTGCCGCCGTAGTTACCGTAGGCACCTCCATAGTTGTTGTGGCCCTGGCCAAATCCGCTGTTACCGGTCTGGTTGCCGTGGAGGTTGTGTCCCTGAAGATGGCTCGGGTATCCACCATAGCCGCCCATGCCCTGGCCGCTAGACTGGGGCGGGGGAAGGCCAGATTGGCCGGGAGTGGTGTTCGTAGCAGAACCAGGGCGAGCACCGCTGGTCAATGAAGGGCTGGGGCCACCAGCAGCCTTGGACTCGCCGTAAGGCTTGAGGTCATCATTGGCCGAGCCGGACTGGGCGTTCGGGCCGTTGAAACCTTGACCGGCCTGGGACTGGTACGAAGAGCCGGCACGGTTGAAAGCGTCATGAGCACCTCCAAAGCCGCTGTTTCCAAGACCCTGGGCACCAGACTGGGCAGAGCCAGCGCGACCATAGTTGTCAATGCTAGATCCAAGGCCACTGTCACGGCCACCGATGGCAGCTTGACCAAAACCAGAAGTGGCTGGAGAAGAGCTGTGCTCGTATGGCGAGTGCTGGTATCCATGAGGCTGACCGTAGACGCCTCCCTTTCCGTACGGGGCGCCACCATATCCGCCCTGGCCGTATCCGCCGTAAAAGTTCATGTACTGGGAGTAGAAAGGACTGTTGTTGTAAGGGTGCTGCTGGTAGCCAGGGAAGCCGGGAGCTTGCTGCTGGTGCAGATTCGACTGGGGGGCATTACTCTGGCCAGAAGGCTGTGCCTGAGCAGGGCCCGTAGGGTTCGGGGTGTTGTGACCACTGTTGTGCGCATCAGTGGTCGAGTTGGCACCGTATCGCGACTGGCCGGCGCTCTGGGGGTACTGGCTGAGGTTATCGCTGTTCTGCGATGCGTTGTAGCCGCCGAAGGATCGCTGGTGAGTGCTGGGTCCCTCATTGTGACCTTGGCCGGCTTGCTGTTGACCATAGCCCTGTCCGTAGTAGCTATTGTAAAGGCCACGGCTGTGGTCGGCGGTGTAGTAAGAGGAGTAATCGCTAGGAGCGGAGCTGAAGGCGTTGCTCGGGGGTTGAGATGCGGGAGCGGGGAAGCTGTCGAAGCCAGCACCGGTTGTAGCTGCGGGCTGCTGGGAGAAGTTGTCGTATGGTTTGGGAGGGAAGGATTGATCCTGGGCGCCAGCCTGTCCGAATCGGCTGTATTGCTGGTTGAAGGAGGATTCTGGGCTGGGGTTAGTTTGTGATACATGTGCTTGAGGATACTGCGACATACGATGCGCGGCAACACCAGCGGCTGGGCCAGTAGGAGGGGCAACGGGTGTCGCTGTGTATAAGTCAGCACGGGCATCTTGCTTGCTGTAGATCTGGAAGGGATTCGTACCAGCAGCGCTGACTGGTTGGGGAAGAGTGGCGGCAGGCTTTTGGGTGGCGGCCGAGGGGAAGGCCTCGGGAACAGCAGGCTGAGTGGGCTGGGCAGCCAGAGGGGGCAAAGAAGCCCTCGGCTGGATAGGAGAGTCAGAGGGAGGTTGAGCTCTAGTCTCAGCCTCCTCGCGATCGCCATCAATGTCATCCTCGGCGCCGCTCAAGCTGAATGCACCGAATTGGACAGCTGCGCGATCGACCTCGCGGTTGCCAGGCAGGCGAACAGCCTCTTCTTGTTCAAGTACCCGTCGTTGGTAGCTAGGCACGCGGACAGGTCTCTCGGTGGCCTTGAGTGCGGAAGCAGCGAAGCCGCTGGCGGCGGGGCGGGCAGCTTGTGCCTGGTGTTGAGCCTGGGCGGCAGACAGAGGAGTGGCAGTAGCACTCTGAGGAGCAGCCTGGCGAGGGTCCCATGAGTCGGCAGTAGTGCTGGCAACAGTGGCGGTAGCAGGAGGATGAGACTCGTCGGGCAGCTGTTCAAGGTTGGTCTTGGTCAAATCGACCTCAGAAGGAGGCAGAGCGACCTCTGGCTCGACAATCTTAGGAGCCTCCTCAACAACAGGCTCTGGGGTAGGCTCCTCGACAACAGGTTCGGGGGTCTGTTCAGCGACAGGCTCAGGTTCAGCGGCGACAGGTTCGGCGGGAGGTTCTGGTTCGGTGGGCTCAACGGGCTTCTGGACGGTGGGTTCTGGAGCCTTAGGTGCTGGCTTGGGTGCAGTCGACTGTCGCAACATGGATGCCCAGGTCTTGGGCTTTGGGACAGCAGGTTCGGTGGGGGCGGTAGAAGTAGTAGCAGTAGAAGTCTGAGCAGGAGCGGCAGTCGTAGCCGTCTCCTTCGTGGTATCGGTGGCGCCCCAGCCAGTGGTGCCCCATTCGTTGTTAGTCGAGTCGTCTGTGGTAGTACCAGCACCCCAAGCGGAAGCCTCTGCGGTAGGAACGGAGAGCTCTGCGTTCTCCTTGGTTCGGTGACCATTTGTAGCAGGCTGCGAAGAAGCGCCTCTGCCACGGCCACCTCGGGCCCGATCACTGCCACGTCCACCACGACCACCCCGAGCATCAGCGCGACCACCACGAGTAGGTCTTCCAGCAGATGTATCAATTGGACCAGTCGAGGGAGCTGCGTCCTTGGTCTTAGGCTTGCTAACCTTCTTGGGCTTCGATACCTCACCCCACTGGGAGATGCTGCCTGTAATTTGCAAACCGAGTCAGTGTCGTGAGAAACTTCAATGGGTGAAAGGGACAAATGCACGAGCGAAAGTGTTTGCGTAAAGAGAGCTGGGCGTACCTTCAGAAATGCGAGTAGCGACGACCTCTACGTCGCCATCATTCTCCTGCAGAGCATAGAGGATATCGGCGTCTGACCAGTCGGGGAAAATAGCCTTAATAGTCTCGAGATGCTCGCCAAACTGTTGCCTGAGTTGGCCAACATCACCGTCCTCGTCGACGGAGTCTGACTTGTCACCATTGGTGCGTCTGCTGTTGGTCGATCGGGCATCGTTACGACCAGCGAAGCCACCTCTTCCTCCACGACCGCCACCTCTGCCGCGAGCGGCAGGCTGGGATCGAGACTGTACCTCAGACATTGCTGAGTGTAGATGTGTGTGATGTGTTTTGGGGGTGGGGAGTGAGGAAATGGCGATGCAATCCCCCTTTGCCAATGCAAGGTTGGGAAAAAAGGGAAACAGACAGCCGACGACAACAAAATGTGGTCAAAAGAAGAGATGAACCAAGGGAAAGCGACGTCGCTGTCGAGGGAAGGTGGGTAGATGAATTAAGGTAGCCTGAGATGGTTGGTCAGGTCGAATGATGCACAAGTGAGAAAACCGTGAGCCAAACTGCTAGGCTCAGATTTGAGGCTGATGCTCTCGCTCTCCTCTGGTCTGGAGAATCGATTGACGGGCAAAGAGGGTAAGGCGTCAGGTAGCGCGGCGCAGTGCGGGTTCACCTTGGCAGCGTTCTGCTTAGCGGTCGGTAGCGCCGTAAGAGTGCTGTGCAGGGCCAGTTCAATGCCCCCTGTCAGTGCGGTAATGTCGCCAGGTATAAATCTACCGTACCTGTCTACAGTGCAGCAGCAGTTGCTCGGCAGCCCGTTAACGTGGTGAGGGAACTGCGTGTCTGACAATTTTCCAATGATCTTCCGCGTTGGGGACGTGTCAGCAGCTGCAGCCGGTTGTGAGCTTGGAACTTTTTACCCCTTCTTCTTTTTCGCCTCTCGTCTCCAATCGTGTGGTACAGTCAGGATCGGCCCAGAGCCAATGAGAGATTCCTGACAGTAACAATGTGCAAGCAACAGGTATTCACTATCGGCAAGTACCGTTCGCCTTGGCCTGAATTGTTATGTCTCTGGTGAGAAATATGACTTAAATCTGGCGTAGTAGAACGAGAATACAAAAAGCAGTGTAAACCATTCCAGGATTACAGAGCTTCGATCTGAATTGAATGAATTATGGGAATGGTCACGTCTCAATCTGTTGTTGCTTGTTCGTTGCTCTTCATACCTACATGCTGCTAGGTAAAGTGAATTGCCCTTTTAGCACCTAAAGCAGAGGAGCTGTTTGCCTTCTCAAGAATTTTCAGCTTTCTGGCCAATGAAAACTACTGTAACCCCAAGAATGCACTAAAAAGGGTCGCGACGGCTCCACACTAGAGCTCCCCAATGGGAACCTAAAGTGGGTGTGAAAGGGAAAGCCGCAGGCCAAGCAAGGCACTCCCTCAATGGCATGAACAGGAGGATTGTGAACGCGACACAAGACTGGTTGCAGTAAAAGGCCCGTTCGAGTCAATTGCTTGCAAATAAACTTCCATTGGGAGGTAGCCAATTGCGAGAGAAGCAACAAACAAGCCGGGCATGTCAATGCCGCAATGCAACACCCAGAATTAGTCACTTGATGACTCCCTTGAGCTGGTATCGTGACCAGAGGCTCAAACGTAGCTTGTGAATTTCCGGGGTTCGGCTGTCCATAGTCGTCATTCCCTAGCAGAGATCTGATAATTTACCTGCATCGCATCAGGTACGTCCCCACTAATTACCCAGGTGTCAGTGGTGCAACTTCCAAGGTTGTGCCTACCCAGGCGGGCGTCGGTCTACAGTACCGGTACCCGACCTACCTAGCGCATACCCATCGGCTCGGAACAACCTTGCGAGCTTGGTCAAATCGTGGGGTTCCATGGACCCATGCAAGCACTTGAGCCGCGAATGGATCTCTATCAGCCAGACGTCAGTCGATTCACTGATGACTGATCGCATGTGCATCGTCGTATGTGCATTTGATTGCATCCACTGTCGAACGCTTGAGGATAGGGGTACTGTTTTGTCCTATTCGTATTCTTCCAGATCATAGAATCATCCCACGACTGACAGGCTTGATCCCGAACAAGCACTGGTCAAGCCTAAATTGCATCATCACCCGTCGACCGCATTTGAAATCGACTATTACACACCTCGTGCATTCAGCCTCTCGGAGCTCGATGCTCTCCTATAGATCGCAATCATGGTAGCCCGTACGCCCCCGATGGCTTCTCTCAAGAAGGGGCTCAAAAAGAGCATACTACCTCAGATTCATCAACCACTGCCTCTCAATAAGAGAGAGTCCCAGAAATTACTCGATTCCATCACATCCTCTTTCCGAAAGAACCTAGACAAGGAGCATCCATGGCAGCATCAAGAGGCCTTCGACCCTGCGCTCAAAGCCATGTCGGTGCTGGCTAAAGATTTGCCACGTACGGAAGCGCCACAGAAGCATCGACCAACGGACAGGCATCTGGACTCGATTCTCACCAATCCTCTCTTTGCTCAAGGGACTGCTGCTGGCACGACAATCACCGCCGCCCTACAACAGCATCATGATATCTTCGATTCGGCGGCTTCAAAAGGCATGATGACGACTCGCCGGGCTGCCGGTTATCTTGCCATGGTTCGCAAAGAAGCCCAGTTCTCGGGTCCGACGGCTTTGGCTACTTCAGGAGCCGGGCTGCGTGTCGTGCAGTGGCTTCGGTCTTCGGGCGCGGAGAATTCTCTGGAATTTATATCGGATCAAATGCTGATGCCCCTCTTGGTTCGCTTCATGTTTGTCGAGGGACTTGAAGAAGTTGCTTGGACGTGGCTTTCACGGTTAGGGGCGCAGCTGCAAGCTTTACCGAAAGACAGCCAAACCCAACATTCTCTTGTTTTTCTCCTCCAGGTCATACGTTTGGCCCAGGTGGACAAGGACCGTGCCTTGGCATTTTCTCAACCATCCCTTGATCCATCATATTCAGCATTTTTGAGAGCGAATCAGACCCTGACAGTAGACGATCCGAGTGTTGCCAAGGGCCTGCAGAGATATTGGAGTAGTCTGTCCTGGGCATCTACAGTACACGCGTCCCGTTACCAAACACCGTCCGCGCCCTTGTTTGAGATGTTTACAGACATTGGTCGGCCTTGGAAGAAATCGTTGGATATTGCGCATCTTGAACTACACCACCCTTCGAAACCCGATCATTCCTCTGCAGTCACTTACTTGCATGACGATCGCGTACGACTCAACGCTGACAAGTTGAAGAACTCTGCAAACTACGTTGAGAGAATGATCAGCCTCGGTACTGATACCGTCGACAGGCTACAGGTCGTCGGCGATCAGCAAGAGGCGTCATGGGTTTCTGAATTCATGGCCAGAACCTTTTTCGCCTGGAATCTTCGGCCTGACGGGAAATGATCGGAGTTTGTAAAGTTAAGCTTAAACAGCACATATATTGGGATGCTGTATGATCTTGGTTTGGGATCAGATCTCAAGACCCTTAAGCATCCTAGGAGTACTCAGGCGTTTGATTTTTAAGGATACCACCATGGGAAATGGCGTTGGGGTTTAGTCACTGTTATAAAGTTACGAATTATGCTCTCCAAGCGAACATGATTTTGTCGAGACGACGTTGTCAAAGGCAAAGAACCGGTCATCATCAAGCGCATGCCAGAAACTATAGTGAACGTATGGATGAACGATGTTTCAAGCATTTCTCGTGGCAGTACCAAACTTCGTGTGAGCACCAGCTAGTCGAGACTGCAGAGTGATATCTCTTCTTCCTGTCCGCAATCTGAGTTTCCACTTTCTCATCTTTCCCTCGAGTCTCATACCCTACATCCATTGGCTTTGCTGCCCAGTCGAATAAATGCCATCGAATAAGAACATGCCAAATATCCAAAATGTTCAAGCTCTCAGCGGAGTTTCAACCTATTTCTACAGGAGAGCCCTAGTTTGAGTTTGTCCACCACAACCCGTTCATACACCCGGATACAAAGGATCAACAACCTCGACGGTTTTGATCTTCGCCGCCCGGGCCGGGCCGAGCTTTACGGAAATGTACTGAGAGACGTCGACGGCGCCCCTGCCGGCGTTGACACTGTCGCACTGGCAGAGCTTGTTGTTGGTGCTGCCCCGCGCCGAAGAAGGCCGCCGCGAGGGTGGCGGCGGCTTGAGCATATCTGGTTCGGACAGCTTATCCAGGCGGCGGTGCTCGGCGACAAAGTCCGAAAACAAGATGAAGCCGGCGTCGTGGTGGTGACCCCTGGTGACTTTGTCCGGAGCAATCTTCCACCGCGACAGCGCGCCGTGGCGGCACGTCTTCTTTTGCGGGCGCTTGACAATGTAGAGAGTCTCGAGGCTCGTCATGGCGTCGAGCGCCTTTATAAAGTTGGCCGCGGCGCTCCAGGTGACGAAGTAGCCGGGCCTGTCGGGCGGCGGGTAGTAGGCCGCGTGGCGGATGCGCTCGACCCAGGACCCGTGCATCTTGCCGAGATTCATGGTCGTGCGGGTGAGGGGCACGGTGAGGAACTGGAACGGGCTCTGGTTGTGCGCGACGACGTTTTGAAAGAGGAAGACGTCGCGGGTAAAGTTGACGTGGGCGCAGACGGGATTGCTCTTCTTCTTGGACCAGATGCTGCTTTTTAGGTCCCACAGATCGTGTAGAGGCGTCGCCAGCACCGGCGTCTTGACCTTGCCTGAGAAACGGATCTTGTGGAAGACGGTCCCAGTGGTGGCGGCGTCGATGCGAATGGCGGCGGGCCCTTGGTAGGCCGTCAGGCTGTTGGTCAGGACGCGATTAGTTGGGTCGACGGCCACGTAGGAGCGGGCGGACTTGTCGGCGAAGAAGTAGTGCCGGGTAATGGGCTTGGAGGCTTCCCAATACCGCCAGACCATTTCCTGGATTTCTCGCGGGAGTCTGGCAAAGTAGCGGAATTCAGAGAGGAAGGCCATTCTGAGAGACAGCAAGTCTTGGGGTTTGATTGATGATTCTTGGAATGATGACACGAGTTTGAGACGAAGAAATAATTTACGCAAGGCCTGCAGATGTTATATATCAAGTATCGGTAGCATTCTTTGGCTGATCATTTGATGCCTTGACGTGAAGTGATAATTGTCTGTAGTATATCGAGGAAGACATAATAGGGGCCTTACTCGAGCATGAGACTGAGGACTCAACTATTTCATGTTAATGAAAGAAATACTCGCAACCTCTGGAAATCGGTCTTCTTTGACAGGTTCGTTGTAGACTGTAACTATATTGAATCATTGCTTTTACACGTTGTAGTCCGTGCAACACAAAAACTGGGCATGAATCTAGTTTTAAGGCCGCGAATTATTTGACAGAAATTATATCTATGATTCGAGCACAAAGTGAAAGAAGATAAAAGTTTGGAAGATGGAATTTTGTGAATTGATGAGCTGAGTATACTGCAGTAGGCATCAGCATGACACATTTTCCCATCAAGGACCGGTCACATCTTGTGTTGCATCAAACCCCCGATGAACGTTATCAAAATTATGCATCCTAGACCAGTCAAAGCCAACTTTCTGTATATCACTCTGAACAAGTTGCATCGAAACATGTATCGAACACCGCAAGTACTCGAGCCTTGTGCCATATCACAGGAAAGTTCCTCGAGAAGCGATGCAAGAGCTGATGCTGCCAATACCGAAACTGCCGTAGGAAAACCGTATTGCTCTCCTCAGATGCAAGCGCATGTTCGTAGAAGGATTCCAACGTCACGAAGCCAAAACCATCTCGAGGCATCTCTCTGGCGCGTTTCATGATATCCTGGCCCTCTTGCCTGTGGGCATGGGGCCGTACAACCAGATAGACCGTCTCGAGGTGAGGCCACTGGTCGTATAGCTCAAAGTTGGGCCATGTGTATCTGATTACTGAGAAATTTGGCCCGCTGATGTCGGTGGGGATGGGGATTGCCAGGTGCCGAGCTTGGGACAGTCCCGAAGGTATCCAGCAACTGGGCGGGATGTCCTTGATGAGAGCCCATTCTTTATTTCCGAGAATTGGGGGTGGGTCGTCGTGGATGTTTTCAAGGTACAGCAGGTCGCGCTCCAGGTCAACATACACGAAGGATGTTGATTGTCTCGCGGAAAGACTCGCGTCTTGAATGCGCTTCAAGTATTTCACCAATTCCGGCTCTGGGCCCGTGTCCGAGGTCCAGGTCGCGGGATCAATGTCTGGATTTGACAGCTGAATCTTGTTGAACTTGTACTTGCAGAAAGGATCAAGGCGCATTTCTTCCGGGTCTCCCTCAACTGCTATGTTCGATATGAATCGACTTTGTGAGACATCCACAGTCGTGTGTGTTATCTTGCTGTAGCCAACGGTAAACTTGTGGCGCATGCCAGGGAAAGACTCGTAGACATCCCATATAATCAACTGGATATCACGTGGCAGAAGAGGGAATAGATGAAAGTTTATCTGTTCAGCCATTATGATCAAATTTCGAAAAGAAGAAAATCGCTCGATGGCTGTGAAGAGGCATTCGGTCGAGGAGGAGGTCAAGGAAACGAGAGTCATGGGATTCGCATCGTTGCGAGGCGGTCTAGAGACCGGCGGCTTAAGCGCCGGCAGTCCTTATTTAGTATCTGCGGGAGTACTGGAGTAGTAATTGTGCCGTAACACATGTTACGCGTGGAGTAATTGGCGTATTCTATCAAGGAAAAAGGTATTTGTTTTGATAAGTGAGATATTGATACTCTCAATGTTTCTCTGCGATCCGTTCAGGCGTTCTGGGTCATGACTAAGAACCGTGAGCTATCCAGAAGTAAACTTTGTTGGTTGAAGGGGTACACTAACGTAACAAAAACCTCCGTGTTCATATACATAGTAAACGTAGCTATTTCTTGCCATTTTTCTTTTTTAAATGGTGAGAATAATAGAAATAGAGATAGCAAATTATCGAGGGAAAGAAAATTTCTCTCGTAAAGTTATTTTTCTTGATCAGATATATGGAGACTTTTGCTAGCTAGGCTTGCATGCACAAGGTTCAGAGTCGTATAGGAGGATCCTGTATTAAAATAATCATATCCTACATTCGTTGGTATTTATGTACACAAAATAAAGCAAAGGATATCTCATTCCATCATGTTCGCGTCAAAGGGAGATGCAAATGTGCGGTACTGTTGCGCCCCTCATCAGTCCTCCCTAGCATTAACCACCCGCAAGGCCCGCCTTGGTCCCATGACGACACTGAAGAAATTGGGCTCCCTTCCTTCCAGGAGCCCTTCGACTGATCCACCACTTGCTGTGCTACGCGTCGCATTGCTCTTCATCCTGTTGACGCCAGCACCGGCCATGGCATTTTCGCTCCAGCCCCAAGGATAGCGATCCTCGCTGGGCCTGGGCCGTCCGTTGGAGCTGCCGCCGGTACCGGAGCCTGGCGACGGCTCGTCGCTGGTCGTCAGCCATTTCGGCTCGCTGAGCCCGCCCATCTGGCCGACCCAGCCAAATTGTTCAGCACTCTCGGCGCTGGAGCTGCCGCGACGGTGCTTGCGCAGCTTCTCGCGCATACCCGCAGCGCCGGCCATGAGACCCACCTCGTCGCCTGCGTCGGCTCCAGTGTACCGGTTGGCTACGGCCATGTGCTTCTTGTATGCGTCGACTTGGCGTCGATAGAGCCATGCACAGAAGCCTAAGTATAGTGCGAGAAGTCCGAAGAGGCCGGCGATGACGCCAGCCGCAATGAGGCCTCCGTTCGGCTCCGAGCTAGCGCTGCTCTCTGACGGGTTCGAAGGCGCTGAGTTGGTGACGGTCGCTGCACTTCCGGAAGCTGTGATCGTAAAGACCGGGGGCTTTCCGGTCAAGAATGGGCCTCCAGTTGCTGGTCCCACAGCGGGTGTGGTCGCTGTCGCGCCGCCATCCGAGCTGCCACCGATCACACTCTGGACCACATCAGGAACTTGGTAACCGTAACTACCAGCGAGGATGGTATTATCCGAATCCAGATCTGCTGCATGGTCGTATGCCGTGAATGAGTCTTTCCACTCCAAACTCGAGGCGTCAAAGTTGTGGATGCCGGGGGTGTCACAGTCCGTCGTATTGCCAATGTATCCACCAATCACTATGATCTGGCCGTCTCTTGGGTGGCATGTATGACCAGCTCGAGCGGCTGGTTCGTTGGAAGAGTCGATGTCGACTTTAATCCATGTGAAAGAAGGAACAGTGAGAATGTACATGTCTGTGTACTGTGTCTGACCTGCTACTGGCAACAAGTTCTGGCCACCATACATGTAAATGTTGAATGAGCTAGCATCAGGAGCCGAGAAAATGACGGCACATGGGTTGACACGGACATTGGGCGTGTCTCCAGACGTCTGCTGGTGGTACCATTCACTGGATTCGATGTCGTACACATCAATGGTAGACATGCTGGCGAATTGGTCGGCGGTGTCGTTGTTCTCGGTGCTTCCGCCACCAAGACCAAGCAGAATACCGCTCGGACCCCAGCCGGGAACGAATACCAGAGCTCCATCTGCCCTTTCGGAGAACCCTGATTGATCTTGAATACCTCCTTCGGTAATGTTTCGGTACGCTCCGCCATCTGGTGCGCCAGCTGCTTGGAGAGAGTAGACACCATTGTTGGCATATCCAGGATGGGTAAACTCTAGCAGACTTCTCAGGTATACGCGGGCAACGAGGTCAGACCAGCCTGGGGTCGTTGCTTCGTCGAGGTGACCGCCAAAGTACCAGCTGCGCCCTAGTTCGGGAACAGAAATCCCAGCACCTTCAGCAGCACGTTGTACAGCGATACCTGACTCAGTAGAGTAGTTGCCAGATGATGTTAGCGGGCTCTGGAACTCGGTCCATGAAGACGAAACGGGAGAGTATTGCCAGGTCGATACTGCAGATGGCGATGCTCGTGGATTGTCAGCAAATTCGCCGCCATAGAGATACAAGTTGTTGTAGTCGTTCCACAGATAGCCCAGCGCAACAGCAGGCGGGCCGGATGGTTGGGTAAGACCGGTCAGAGGTGGGGAGCTGGTTGACCATGATTTGGTGAGGTCCAGGGTCAGAAAGTTGTTATCTGAGCGGCGCGTCAGTTCTGTTCGCATGGCACCTTACCGCAAAACTTACTCCATGTATCGGTCTCCTGGTCGCCAGTTGACTTTGCCTCGCCGCCGTAAATGTAGACAGTGCCATTCAAGATCGCAGCTGAATGACCGTCAGTGAAAGGTGAAAGAGATGTGGCACAATGAGAAACTCACATTGTTGTGCCCAGCGAAGGCATACATCGACCGGGCTATCTGCACGGTCCTCGAGTACTATTGCAGGAGGGTGTGGAATGACACCTGCGTCGACGCCGCTGTTGTCTATTTTCTGGCGACCATGAGTGTAGCTGATGGTAGGCAGGATGACGGCTATGAGTAGGGCGATTGTCGTCAACCTGTGTAGGCTAGAGGTGCTCGGTGGCGGTGCTGACGAGCCTGCCTTGATTCGTGGGCGTTTAACCTGTGTCAATATTGATGCCCATCTTCTCGGTGTCCTCGACTCATCGGAATCGCATGTTGTCTCTGTGTTGGTGCCAGTGGGAGATGCCGGCTCGTCCAAGGACACACCAGTGACTTCGCCGAATTCCTTCTCGTATGAACTATCAAGGGACTTTTTGATGTCCTCGGTCCAGTCGTCCACCAAACCAATTTCCCTGAAAACCGACTTCCGTCCCTTTTTGATACTGCTGCCACCCATTGGCGAAGAAGGTAAAACGACAGAGCCTTCTCTCAATCGATCCGAAGTAATGTTGGAGTCGAACCTGGGTCGTCGTGGTACTGCTTCTTTTTCCGAGTTATGGAACTCTGATTTATCTGAAGGAAGCGTGCTAGAACTCATGATGGGTGAGCGGGTCGATATTTAGGGCATTATCAGCCGCGTTGGATGTCTCGTATCTGCCTGTGCAGCATAGGGGTGCCACACTCGGAGGAAAGAGAAGGTGGAGAGGAGCATATTTTGGACCCCTTCGCATGGGGATGAGGTCACAGAGCAGCATATAAAGATTAATGGAGACGGGCCGGGCGCTTGAAAGGGACCTTGGAAGACCCTGCGGAGGCAAATGCCGGGTTACATTCACGTTACGTCTGGAGAAGGTCCGTTTGCTCGCCATGTTATGCCCTGCCATAACCAACGCGTTCTCGATCGCAGGTTCGATCTCTGGTAGCTAAGGTAGCCCATACGTGGACGTGTCTGGTCAGTGGTGTCAGAAAAGACGACCACAACAACGAACCCCTGTTCCACTACATCATGGCATCGAATATGGTGGGTGAAATTGCATCAAACGGTTGCTCCAGGGTCCGGAGACATCCAAACAGAGCAATAGTCGAAAACTTGAATTGGAGACCTCTGTTGGTTCCCTTGTCGCTCACTTCCCGTCCTGAGCTGTCAACCGAGAGCTGTGTGGTGGTGATTGGACTAGCTCCGTCCAGGATGAGTTGGGTATGACGACATTTGGAAAATCAGGTTCCGGGACGGGATTAACGCTGTATCCAAGGCACTCCATCCAGCCTTTCATTCAACGCAATTCACCATCATGGAGAAGCCATGGTAAGGTTGATCATAAGCTTCAATTTGGAAAACACCATGATGGAGTCAGACCCAAGTGCTGGACCTGCAGTCGGGGCGCTGGAGACATCTTATTAGCAGTTCTTTTTGACACCCCGCAGAGCTGTGAACCGTGCTTGTGACACCGAGTATACCGCGATCAAAAAGGAGGCAGCCTCTGCCAACATAGGGCAAGGCGATAACAAAACATAAATAGATCAATAGTTCGTCAATGCCTTGGAAATAGTACAACCTCAAAGTTTAGCATAAAGTTTGGTGTTGTGCTAACTTCATCTCTAGGGTAGGCGTGTGCGACCTGCGCTGGAACTGGAACTGGCTTTAAGCGCCACACGCGCCGCCACATCTACCTACCAGGATTATCGGGCTTGATCCAAGTCACAGATTGTGAGAATGCGGGGCATCGCTCAGCCCAGTGCCAAAGTGCTCAGTGCTCTCCCCGCATCCACACCGGGCTATGCATTGATGCAAGTGTTGTGCATCTGTTCTAGTGCCCCGGATCCTTCACGAATACATAGACTCTTCTAAATGGTATCGGAGAGTCGTAACAATCGCA
Source organism: Neopestalotiopsis clavispora (assembly GCA_014621435.1). NCBI lineage: Eukaryota > Fungi > Ascomycota > Sordariomycetes > Amphisphaeriales > Sporocadaceae > Neopestalotiopsis > Neopestalotiopsis clavispora. The sequence continues at coordinate 200,193 of JAANBA010000028.1, forward strand.
TATTACACTCTGATTCTCGGTAAACAGCGAGTAGGCAACTTCAGGTAGCTTTTGTCACGGTATATGTCATAGCTGTACTGAAGTCCGTGAATTATGGGCACCAAACAGATTATGGTATGCCCTAGATGGGTATCTGGATAGGTAATGCGGAGTACAAGAGCTTGACTACAGATTTCGTAACTTAAGCTTACCATCATCTAATTAGTATAGTCGCAACCTGTGTAATAAGCAGACTCTAATCTGGCTTCACTTCGATGCCGCATTGTATAGATTTACGTAGTTTCTGCCTAAGACTCCTGCCTTGCGAACGCTACGAATAGATGCCTAACCTTAGGGAGCTGCATGTCGATTACAGAACCCCCTGGAATCCCTGGGGCAAAGACTGACGCGCTAGGCTTTCTGTAGGTATTTCTTCACAGCAAATGCATGCGTTGACACTTAAACCCGTGCCGACAACTCGAAAAAGGCGATACACTCCAGACTCAAACTCGTCATGTATGGTTCACGCATTAAACCAAATGTTATGGCACCTCAAAAGAGGTCGCAGCCTTACTGTGGGTGTGGTTAATGAAAAGTCTCGTTACCTTCTCAATGGGCTGTCTCTGATTTGCAGTGCGTGCCCTCGAAATGACTTTGTTCTTTGGACTCAGCCGCAGCACAGCCTGCTGCCTGAGTAGTGTTGTCCACGTAGCAGCCACCACTGTCGCCGTCGCGGACACCCCAAGCCTACACACTCCAGCCTACGCCATTCTCGCGTATTGCGCAATTTTCACTTTTTCTCTTATTTCATTTGCATGCCACCAGACAGGTTGACGATGAGGCTGTCTGGAGCCACCTCGCAGGATGAATCGCCTCTCAATCCCCGAAAGAGACGAGAGGTCGAAGAAGATGATCCCATCGAAGAAAACGCCAACAAAAGATTATGCGTCTCGCCCACGTTGCCTTGGATGCACGATACGGCCTTGCAAACAGCTGGCCCCAACAATTTCGCAGGCAATTCCGAGAACTCATTGGTCTACACTGATTGGTGGGACTCTGAAGCCTTTGATGATACTTTGCCCCTCCAAGTTGATAATCTGAACCCACTACAGCTGTCTGCGGCTTCAGCCGCCAACTTTTTGCCTATTGAAGATTGGTTCCCTGGAAACAACAATCAGGAGGAAGGACAGTATATGTCATTTTGGGATGGCCAATACGATGACTCGACACTTGTCCCTACACCATCCCAAGTGGCAAATCTTCATGGAAACTTTGAAAACGATCCGGTGTCCAGGATCGCATCATATCATGCCTCAGATCAAGTGACGCCATATACGATCTCTGATGCCTCTTTTCTACAAACTACCAATTCCGGAGTTGACTCTGCTGAAACAAGTACTAATGAAGCCGACGAACTCCAAGATACTTCAGTGAGCCCAGAGAGTTCAATCCCGGATTGTGATACTTGTCTTGGAGTAGTAAGTCGTGACTACTCTTGTACGGTAACTCGCTAACTGGAGTAGATTGTCTCAAAGACGACAGCTTCTTGGGCCGATACTGAAGGCGGGAGAACAGTGCCCGTGGACGTTGTTCGTTTTGGAAACATCTTGAAGGTCTGTTTCCAGGACACCACCAAGTCATATGCCGGTATCATCCCCCAATTGATTCTTCGTAAAATCTTGGACGGGTTTACCATCTCCTACAAAGCCACGTTGAGTCAACCCAGCACTTCTGGAAAGAGAAATATCGGCAAAAAGAAGGACTTAGGACACTCTTCAAAATACAAAGACTCCGAATGTGAAATTCGTTTAGTCGTGTTCGGCGTGGAGACGGAGAGGATTTCTGTAGGACGGCTCCTATCGGATTCGGATTTGTTTCTACAGCCACCTTTCAACGCAGAATGTCCTGAAGACTTTCAGTACAATAATCCTCATTATTTGGTTCAACCAGGAATGGAGATGCCAAAATTGGAAAACCTGGCCATTGACGTGAGCGAACCTGATAACCGAAGAGAGATAGATGAGTTGGGAATGGGTTGGCTGCAGCACATATTCGACTCGAGCGACGCAGAGGAAAACGTTTCGATGGTTGATTTAGATCCCAGCCCTCGCTTGAAAACGGCCTTGTTGAGGTACGTACTCAGTGGCTGGAAACAAATGCATCTGATACTGATATATGGAGAAGACACCAGCAAACCGCAATAATCATGATGTTGAACGGGGGAGAAAGGCGCCGTAGGAGCCACCACTTTTTTTCCATCGCTCTGGAGCCAAATGTCCAGAAAACCATCTATTGGAAAGTAAGTCCAGTTATCATCCACCCAAATCCTCGGGCACTTACACAATTCGCCAGGTACCGAAATATTATCACCGGCGAAATACGAGACAAGCCAAGTCCAATACGTGGCGGCGTTCTTGCTGACGTAAGACTTCTTCACGTCTCAACTACCAATTGGGTCACTGACATTTACGCACTCATGGCAGGAGATGGGACTTGGAAAAACGTTGACTGTTTTGGGCCTTATTTGCTCTTCACTCGATTCCCGTCGTCAAGGGGTCCAGAGTGTTGAGAAAGCAAGATATACATCTACCTTGATAATCTCCCCTAAATCCAGTGCGTCCGAGATGTCCTTGGAGCCCTGGATGTTGGCTAATATTCGTAGCTCTTCCTGGATGGCAAAAGCAAATTTCCGAGTACGACGATGTTCCTGCCCACCATTTTGTCTGATTCGAACCTTTCTAATCAATAATTATAGACACATTCATCCAGAATACCTGAAAGCGACTCTCTATTATGGTTCCACCCGAAATAATCTGCGATCAAATCTCCTTGACTACGATGTTGTAATGACTACCTATGAGACACTCAGATCTGAGTACAAGACTAAAGGGCCATTGTTCTCCCACAAGTGGCTCCGCGTTGTATTAGATGAAGGTAGGATCAGTATTTCTTCTGGTCTATTTTCTGTCGCATTCCGACGAACAAAGCACTATACCGCGAAGAAAGCTGCTCACAAGACTACAGCTCACCACATTCGTAATCGTACTACTCAGATATTTCAAGCAGCATGCGCGTTGCAGTCATCTCATCGTTGGTGCCTCACCGGTACACCTATTCACAACTCGCTTGACGACTATGGTGCACTACTTACCTTCATTGGTGCGGAGCCCTTCCACATGAAGTCATCTTTTGATTCTTGGATAGTTTCACCTTTCATGGAGAGGCGACCAAATCATATGGAAAACCTGAAAAGCTTGGTACATGGTACTTGTATTCGACGGACGAAAGCTTCGTCATCCGTGACAATCACATTGCCACAAGTGAACGAAAGGATCGAAAACATCGAACTCTTTGAAGCAGACCAGATTATATACGACTTCTTCAAGAAAAGAACTGCCGAGATTGCTTCGAGTATCCATCGCGAATCCGAAGCTGGCGTACAATTGAAGAACAAGAAGGGAGCGAATATTTTAGGTCTGATGAGCTCGCTGCGGCTTATCTGCGACCATGGGAAGGATCTGTTACCTGACTCTGCGCTGAAATTGTGGCAATCGTGGGATAAGCAGCGCTTAGATGCGAACTCAATGTTGGAAAACCAAGTTTACTGTGAGTCTTGTGGCGATGTGCTCGAAAGCAAATTCGGCGCAAAGTCAACGTCGCGCGGTTCCAAACACCCAGTGCCCCATCTCCTATGTCCAACTTGCCATGGTTCTGCAGAAGACGACAGAGTGGAATCAGATGCTGTGCCGCAATTAATATCACAAGAGATTATTCCTGGCAGTGGTGTGTCGTCACCGGCCACGGGCAGGGTCACAACCCCGTCAGCTAAAGTCTCTGCACTCCTGAGGAACATACGCGAAGATCGGTCAAGAGAGGATCAAAATAATCCATCAAAGAGGTATAATAGACTCTGAAATTGTATGTCTAGTTTTTGAAGCTTATCGTTCACAGTGTTATCTTTAGCTGTTGGTCTAGAATGCTGGACCTACTTGAGCCTGCATTGGAAGCTCAAGGCATCACTTTTCAAAGAATAGATGGCCAAACAAGTCTCTCCGCCAGGAGTGAAGCCCTCAAACAGTTCACTGAATCACCTCAGTGTACCATTATGCTTGCAACAATTGGGAGCTGTGGCGAAGGGTGAGTTGATTCTCCCTGCCGGGCTACTTTAACTCAATATCTTATTTGCTCTGAATAATTCTTCAATAGTGTAAACTTGACAGTGGCAGTAACTGTTCACCTCTTGGAACCAAATTGGAATCCTATGATAGAAGCTCAAGCCGTAGATAGAGTCCATCGCATAGGGCAGGCGAGGCCGGTTACGATCATCCGATACATCGTTCCCAGATCCATTGAGACGGTATGTTTATCGCAAGGTATGAGAACATTCATACAATTTACCGGCTAATTCAAAATTTAGTACATCAGAGATATCCAGAAGGACAAGATTAGCCTGATAAGTGATGCAATGAGTCACTCTAACTCAAGAACTTCCGCTGATGTAGCGCTTGAGCGGTGGAGAGTATGCTACCACAGATCTTTTTCGGGGTCTATGAACATTTACTGACTAAATGACACCAGATATTTCAGTCTCACTTAGAAGGTTGAAGCAGCTTCTGACAGAATGGTCACCATGATTGTAGACAGCATCAGCGAAATTGCAAGAATTACTCATACAGCAAACTCTTCGAAGATGCCTGTCTATAAACTGACCTATAATGGTGTACTTATTTCTTTTCTCTTGCCGTCTTGCATTCCTCAACCAGTTCGTCCCAGGAGATTCCAAGCCACTTAAATATCCCCTTAGCCCCATTTTCATCTTTTACTTCCAACTTTGCTCTTCCGGCTTTTATTGCTGGATTGGCTCCTTGCAATAAGAGAAATCGCACAAAATTAGCAGCATCCATCGATGATGGCCTTTGCACTGCATGATGAAGAGGAGTTAGGGATGTCTTCGACTTCTGGTAATCCACAGAAGCCCCAGCTTGCAACAGGTACTCAGCGAGAAGAATGGATTGACATGATGTTGCAACACCACTCAATGCGGCGCCAAGCTCCGTTCGACTCAGAGATCTTGCAACGTCCATGCTCCTCCAAAGGCGGAGTATTAAGTTTTGTCGGCGCAAGTTTCCCAGGCTACTTCTCAGCCCAATACCATGTGTGAAATAGTAGGCGACATTGCTGTTCGAAGGACCCTTTGCGGACTTCATTATCTCAATTTGTGAAGATACAGCCGCTTCAAAGGCCTCGTAGATAGCAGAAGATTCGGATCCTATAACCTCATTCATTGCATATGCCATTCTTGACGTAATGTCGCTGTCGGGCTTGTCTCGTTGGACTTGGACGGCATTGGCGAGAAGGATCTTGAAATTCTCGACGTTTCTGTTCTTAGCGGCAGCCTCGAGCATAATATATTCAGGACTGTAACAAATGTGGCGGCTGACCCATATTCTTGGAATGACTTGGACAATGTCCATGAATTTTGGCGTTCCAATGGTAGCGGTCAACGTGACAAGAGATCGTTGAACATCATGGTCCAAGGTATTGAGTGTGTTTTTCATAGCCTCTGCAGTCCCAGTATTATTCGATTTGATTAAATCGATCCATAGCATCTCCAAATTGGCCTTGTCCAGTTTCACATCAGCAAGATCGTTTGCGCGGTCTTCCGTCTGGTGGTAACGATCCAGATGATCATCTCGCATCTTCCTGGAAAGGAAATCGCCGTCTGCATACTCGCACGACGGGACGCTGCACTTCCAGGGACGATCGTGGTTCCGTTCATGGGTTATCCGCTCGCTCTGGTTTGCGAATCCTTTTCGTCGCAAATGACAATGTGTAAATCGACACTTAAAAGGTCTGTTCCCGTGATGTCTTCGAACACGGCTGCAGGCACAGTCCTGAGTATGATCTCCGGACTCGACGAAGCATTTACTTATCAATGAATCAATGACTTCTCGGATCAACACTGAGGTTTCAGAGAGCGTCAAAGGATCTCCTTTGGTCCAAGTTGCCCCTGGATCTCGTCAGAACCTTGCAAGGATTCACTTAGTTGATAATGAAACTCACCTTTTTGAACGCGATTTTGCGTCGATGAGCAAGAATGGCGAAAATGGGCAGCTTTCGATAACGTGGAGTAGAGCTCTGGCATTTTATCTTTCAATTTTCCGAGATCCAACTTCTTTGCATCATCCGCTTTTCCCTCGTAATGAACATTGGCTCTTGCAGACACGAAACCTTCGAGAAGGTCGATCAGGTTATCCGGAAGCACCGAATCACCACTACCATGTCGGACATATTGCTCTAAAAGGCTCAGCCAATTTGACGTTGCAAAATCGTGTAAGACATATATGCCCGATAGAACGCCTTCAGAGAGGGTATGGTCAAGGAGCTCGAGGTCGTGGTGCTGTTGACGGAGATACGCGACACACTTGAGTGCTAAGCTCAAGGTCGACTCCTGAAAACCAATTGTCCCTGGTACTCCAGGGGCTGTGATATATCTGTAAGTCTGTCAGATCCACAATTTTCTAATTTTCTAAGTATTCATACTCCTGGACTGTGAAATGAACAAATTGGACATATTCGTCGGCGACTTCGACGATGGGTCCACAAAGCCTCTGGATGGGGAGTGCACCCAAGAATTTTGTAGGCCCTTGCCTATCGGCCAAGCCGATGGATAGAGCTTGTTGAATCTCTTGAACTGTCATGGGTACCGGGGAGCAAGAAACCCAACCTAGGACGTTTCTTGCTTTTTCTCGACTGGAAAATGGCAAGTCGTCGATACGTTGTAGTATCCTGGCATAGCTGAACTGATTGTTAGCTGAGATCAACTCCCAGAAGCGGAATTGGAAGTCATACGCGGCGTCGAGGTCCTTTGGTAACACCTCAAGCTCTTTCCCAATCTCTGCTTCATTATTCGGATACTCAATGCTCTCTAAAACAACTCTGGCGTACAGGAACATGCCTGCTTCAAAGTCAGCCCATGTTGCAATACTCTCATGATTGCAGTACCCACCATTTGCCTTCGAAGCAAGAGGCGCCAGCCATTTCCTGATACGAGATTTTGTCTCTTCATATACACGATTTCTTCGAAACCATTTGGATATCCAATGGTTGACAAATATTGCAATACTTTCGGAGTTTCTTTCATTAACCCGAACTGTTGAAGCATCTTGGGCCAAGAGATCGTGCAAATCACTTTCGGGTCTGCTACTCAGGCACACCATCAGATTTTGACATTCCTTCAAAGAGTTTTGGATGCTCTCAACGAAGTCTCCGCGATCATCTTCATGAATCTCGTCCAATCCATCAACGATGATATACACTGGTGCTGCATATGATTGAAGGAGAGCGTTCCATATCTCGAGAGCAGCACTGCGGCTGTCCTCAAAACTCTGACTAATGCTTTCGCAGAGTATGGTCTGCATGTCTCCATCATCTGCTATCAGTTGAGATATCAAAGAATGCATAATAGACAATGCAGAAGTCGCATCTGATGCAGTATAGCTGAGGAAAGCATATGCGACTCGGCCTATTCTCCTCGTCTTGTCCACAACGACACTTGACAGTGCTGTCTTGCCTGCATGCAACCGTAAGTATCTGTCGCATCGCAAGCTGACACCTAGAAGACTTCTACTCACCTGCGCCTGGGATTCCCTGGAGCCATAGAAGTCGACTCGACTTCTCGTCTGGGTCCATCCACGCGGTGAAGATGTCATCCTTGAGCAGCCAGTCACCGCTACCCTCGCACACCTGACTACGGACCGCAGCAAGCTTTGTGTGATATCGGTGAGGAGCTATTCTTGTCATAATCGTGTCATACTCTTTTCGCCGCGCTTCGCTCTTCCGGGCATCATGATCCTCAAGAGCAAGACGCCTGGCCTCATGTGCCTGCGAGATGTCTTCTAGCCAGACCCTGTCGCGCATCATGAGTTTATGGCGCTCGATGATTGAGGCTAAATGTTTGAACTTGTCGCGTCGCTTCGGCCATAGAGCCTCGAAAGATATTTTTAAAGCTGCACGTACATGGTCAGTAACGGCTATCGCCTGGAAGATAGCGACAACGATGAAAATGAAGCTGGCTCAGCTTACTTGAAAGACGAAAGAACCGAAATGCCAAGCGGTAGAATTCAAGTATATCTTTGAAAAATAGCAGCAGTACATCCTGAATCTGTTTGTTGTCCGGGAAGAGCTTTGCCATTTGATCGAATTCTGGCAATGCCAGTCCAATATCCTCTGTCGTATTAACAATTGCGTCAAACGATGTCTTTAGCGCACTGGCCCATTGTAACAGCAATACGATTGGCCCCCATATCAGGGCCAGAATGTCTGGTTTGACCTGCACAAAGGTTTCTACTGCTTTGGAGTAGTCGGCGATGCGCGTGAGGTAGGGTCCGATCTTGGCTAGATGGCGCAAACCTCCCGTCTTGAGCTGCTCTGCCTGCAGCTTGTTCGTCGCTTCGTAGACTTGGCCGATAGACGTCGTCTGTAGCATGTCATGGTATAGCTTCTCGTCATCCAGCTCGTTTCTGAACTCGCGTTTCGCGCTCTCGAATGCCTCGCCGATGGGGTTGGACATTTTGCTCGCAATGAAAAGCCATTGGTGAATTACAATGCTCGAAACAGATTTGCTTGTTCTGTAATTTTTTCCAACCGGAGAGGCTTCCAGCGATTGAGCCTTGCCGCCTGTAGGCTGACTGGAGAGCCTGACCTCGGGCGGTAAGCGCCCGGGTGGCGTTAGGTACCATTGCAGGCAGACCAATAGCAGATGAGGCCAACACACACTGACCTTGCAGCGCCAGATCATTCTTGGAAGCTGTCATGGAGGAGAGTGCGGAATCGAAGCCGCAGAGATTTGTATCAATCAAACGCATCAAACAGAATATGAACTTTCGGCCCGCTCCGACTCTTTGTCTTCAACCGCTAACAGCGAACCTGGAATACTCAAAGGGCGCAGGCTCATGCCCTTTATTTCCATCCTGAATGTCTCATCGCTCTATGCGCGCGATCTTGCCGCTTGGTCCTTCTACGATGAGGGATCTTATTGCCGAACACTATATGAGAAGCAATCTGTTGTATGTTATATGGCCATGGTTATCGTTGTCCGGATTTTATCATTCATTCTGCCATTGCCGAGTGTCAGCGGGTGCGACGCAGTTTGGTGCATTTGTAGATGGTGGTGCAGCGCAATCATAGTGCAGTTTGCGGCGTGACAGCGCAGTTGTAGTGCATCACAGTGGCTGCAGTGCAATTGCATGGGGGATTGGGGAGCTAGAACGCGCAAGAGACGCCTAGAACAAACGAAGACTGCATACTTCGTACACTCTGACTCCTTTTGGCAGTCCAAGTCACGCACTGAAATGAACATCGGACAACGCAGGAATGAATCGGAATACCCCAGTATGGTTTAGGACTGCTTTGGACAATGAATAGTACAATTTCAATGCTTAGCGTAAAGTTTAGTGCTATATTATTTTTGTCTCTCATGCATGCGACCACTGCTTCAACTACCGTAGGTACCAAATACCCAAGGTATTGTCAGGCGCCACCGTATTTGTGGTGAGGATCGTGGCTGGGCCTGATCAAATGTCCTATGTAATCATAGGAATGCGGGGCATGGCTCAGCTCTCACCTGGTGCTCTCCAATCACTCCCCGCACCTACACCGGGCCCGTGAATGGGTGTGCGCCTGTTTCATCGCCCCGGCCTGTTGAGAGGCCTCACGATTAGACTCTTCTAGAAACTACAGGACAGTCATGATGATTCTATACTGCTATCTGATCGTATGTTGGCAACTTCATGTAGTTGTATCGCGGCAAACATCGCGTTGACTAGGTAGGTATACTAAAGTCCGTGCTGTCAGCTGCGGGTACTTTATAGATGCTAGGTCGTTAGGTTACCCACCAGCACTACACGATCTTGGACTAGAAGCTCTATAACAAACTCACTATCCGCTCGGGATCATCAATGCACTCAGCGTATTAATTAGGCTCTTGTTCAACTTACTTGCGAGGCCTCATCGCGCATGTGTAAAAAGTGAATATCGGGATGTCTAGGACTCTAGCAGCCTTCAAGGATGCCCCGCAAACACTAGGAGGGGGTGCCCAGGTCCCTACCTATCGATTACCAAAATCCGGGAACGGCTGAGACCGAGGGTTTCGGAGGTTATGTACCGCTTAACAACAGATACCCACTGCAAACATAGGTGACATTTGAAGTTTCCATGCTGTCCTGGCCAGCAGCCGTGTTCGAGACACTCAATCGAGCCGTGCCGTGCATCCTTGTCATATGTATTCCCCAAGTAGCCAAAGTGACCTAGGTTATGTATGTATCTTATCAGGGAGTAACGCTGTACAATTGACGGACAGCACCTCGATCGCGACTGCGCACGCTGAGGCTATGGTTGACGGGCATTCTGTTGCCTTCTCTCTGCCCAGGCGAACCATCAAAGGAGCCGTCGTCGCGACATAATTTCCTCTCTTCTACAACACCCTGCTTCTTGTGCTCGAATCAGGATCGCTTGCTCAACGACGCGACCGAACGATCATCGGCCATGCAGACTGCGCTCCATTACCACAGAACGAGTCTCTCCAATCGGCGCAAACGTTTTCTGCGAAACCATTCCCCGCTGCGCTGCGCGCTCCCGAGCGCTGTTTCCTGGGTATGATGTCAAGAAGCAACGCCATCACCGGCAATCATGTTGGTGCGAACGGGAAACAAATTAATCTTTCTTCTTACGTTGAGAACCAGACTACCGGTGTGACCTTTGGAGATGTGAACATTTATCACTTGGTTCAGACATTTTGCGCAAGTTAATCCTTTAGAATATTTGTTTGGACAGGAAGGTACGTTATGTGTCCAAAGGCTAACCATTACGTGGATCAGGAATTTGGCTGACTCGTGATCATATTTTCAGGGCAAAATTATTTATACAGTATCGCGAAAGATCCTTTAAGACAGGCTTTCCATCCTTGCCGCATTGAAACGTCAAGATACTGCTTTGTTAAACATTTCAAAGCAACGTCCCACTTCGAAGAGCATCTCAACGGATGCGTCGACGACTACCCGGATGTCAAGACCAATAAATCTATAATGGAAATGCTCGATCACGATAGTATTCAAGCTCTTTCGTTTTGGAAGAGCTACCCTGGCAACAGCTCCGTGCTATTGCATCTGCATGGCGAGACAAAAGAAAGAGCAAACTGGACAACGCACTTTACCCTGGAGATGATAGGCTGTATCGCCCAGTCAGATCATGCGACTGGTGCATGGCAAACTAGCGCAGTGCTAGCACACTTTTGCGCCCAGCAGGACGATGCTTTCCGATGGACACAAGAAGTTCTTCTACGAGATTTTCTTTCCCAGATTCATAGATCTCGGCTGCCCGAGCTGGAGGCTGCGCATGATTGCGGAACGCATAGACAGGAGGACGGGATCTTTCACGACGTTGCAAAGAAGCCGGCTCACATGTGGGAGCTACTACGATGTGCAGTCACCACGGCAGGCATCAAATCACTTTACGTTTTTATCGATAATCTTGATTATATGCAGGAAAAAGCTCAACTTACTGCGATTCAGGAGTTCAATTCAAGCTTTCATGAATTTCTTGTGGGTTGTCAACAAGCCAGGATTACGGTGAAATTGGTTATTACGAGCCAATCGACTGAAATCGATTATCACTACCCCGTCCCCAGTCGAATTGCCTTGAAGGCGGATTTCGACGATCGTTCGAAGTAATAAGATCACTCGAAAGTATCAATAGTATCTCATCCATACAGAAACTCAGTAATTGGGAAAAATTAAAACTTCAGGAACACTTATTGTCATCTCCTGGTCTCAAAACGCAATGACTTGTGTCTCATGAGCTTCGCGTGTTCCATTTCAAAAGAATCGGATTGAACCATATAATACGCTCTATGACCAACAAATGAAGAATCGTAAGAATCGTGAGTTCTAAGCTAATCATGCGAAGTCATTAGGATTGTGGTGCACGGTTGAGAAACGGGTTGGCCGGGATGTTGAGTAGATGAGCTTTGGTGGCCTCTGACCCCTCTCTTTTGTCTTGTAAGATATGAGACCTAAACGCTTCACCAAATTTCAAGGCCGTTTCAACGTGACTGGGCTGGAGAACGAATCCAGCCGCACCATCCTTTCCAGCCAGAGCTAGGGCGAGGTCGATACAGTTGCGAATTTGCCAAGCGTTCATCTGCATGTGCTTGCCCTCCTCCAGTTTTGAAAGTTCATGCTGAATGAAGTGTACCAAGTAGCCTTCATCTACTAGGTTCGCAGGAATACTTCGTATGCATCGCTGCCAAATCTCCTTTTGGGAGCCGTAGTTGAATTTTGGAAACGGGATCACCACATGTATGCGAGACTCCAATGCCGCATCAGCCATTTTCAGAGAAGCCATGGTGACGAAAGTCAGGCATTCTGAATACTCCAGGTGACGCAAGAATGTCGGCAGTAGAGCAGCACGTTTATATGCTGTCCCTGAGGAAGTTCTGTCAAATCCGTAGATATCGACATCATCCAGGAGCACTATAGCATTCCAGTTTGCAGCGCGCGTGAAAGTTTCGAGCAGTCTCTGATCCAACAGATCTGGCTGCACTCCAAGATCTCCACAAGACACAGTGTATAGCGCAACACCAAACTTTTTGGAAACGCATTCTATCAATTATCAGAACAACACAGAACTTTGAAAGGGCGGCCAATGGGTTTCACAAACATGGACTTACCAGCTGTGAAAGTTTTTCCAGTGCCTGAGGGGCCGAATAGAAGGATATTCAAGCCACGACTCTTCCGTCCCAGCGAATCGTTGTTGCCAACGAATCTCATACCACTCGAGTGGGAGCTTACAATCTGATCAAGCGGTTCTTTGCGTTTCTCGTCCATGTACAACTCGTCCTTGAAAAACGTAGATTGTGGTTGAACGGCGCACAGGCGATCGTGAGAAACAGCCTTCCACGTTTTGAACTTCAAAGAGAATGCCCAAAGTTTTGGTGGGCAAAAGAGCAATGTGCTCCCGTCCATTTCTTGTTGTACATCGGATGAGACCTGTGCCGGTAAAGGGTGATCGATGCAGGTGTGTGTTTCTTCAAAACCATTTGAAGGGTATGACTTCAGTCCAATACTTGTGCCAATGCATGGAGTGCAGGATGCAATACTGTTCTGTTCAGCGATCACGTCCTCGGCAGTATTGCATCTACTGCTTGTTGAGTAGTCAACAATGACTTTGAGCGATGACTTAGAACAATTAGCTTCAGGAACAACTTGCAGTAGTTGGAACTGGTCTTACGCCTTGAGGCCCATGTGACCAAGCCTTGCCTATGTACTCCTCGTAGTATGGCTGGCTGTTGTATTGCCAATGCAATTTGCCTCTGTCCAGCAATTTTTGACAGAATATTTCTCTGTGTTTGATGAACCAGTCCGGGATCAACTCTAGCTTTCTGATTGATCGTTCGGACGCAAATGATGAGACCTCAAATATTTGTCTATGCGGTATCAAGCGGGTGCCAGTGTCGTTGAAGTCGAGAAACCATGCGTAGATTCGCAATACCGTCGTCTTTGTAACGATAGTCTCAGTTGTCTCGATCCTGTAGGCTCTCCAAGCACCATCATCCAACCTAAATACCGTAGTCCGTGGAGTGTAGAGAAGCCACAGATGCTTGAACAAGATTTTCTGACAGGTACCCGACTGAACTTCATCGAATTTCTGCCATGCACCAGGTTCGTTCGACTCCAGGAACTCCAGCAGCGTGTTTAGATGCTTTTCGGTGATTCCATCTCTGTGCCCATTCCGATATTCCTCGATCTTGACTTTGTTGTGAACGATCACGTCATATGGCTCCATGATCCAGCTGTCGTGTGAGATGGATCCTTCTCCATTCTGAATCAATGGGGAGGTAACAACAGCTTGTTGTAGAACCTCAAGGACGTGCTCACATAAGATTTGTACTGCATTTTTGCCACCAAAGGATCCTCTTCGATAGACCGCCCGTCCGGTTTCACGATTAGGGTAGATCTCAGAGGAGCCTGAGTCCCATGAGAAAGCGCGGGTATGGTTTGATGGAAACTAGGTAGGATGAGTTGTCTATAAGCTATAATGTCACATATAGATATTATGTATTACTGACCGCTTTGTTGTTGATTATGCGATTGTTCAGACCTCCTCCGTGTTCGTAGACTGTGGATCCATCATGTTCAGCTGCACCGAAATTTGCAACCAACGGTGAACTATCATCAAGACGAGATGTGGAAGGCATATAGCTCGAGTCTGTGTCCCCAGTATGGGGGGCATGGTGTGAGCCGGAACCATACTGGGCTGGTGTTGGAGTGCTGGAAACATCTCCCTGAGTCAGAAGAGGCAGGCTGCTAGGACTTGGTGTGCTTTGTCGTGAAGCTGCCATCGCAGAGGGCGCATTGCCCGCTGTCTTCGAAAAGAATTTACCCATCGTAGGTTACGACCGGTGGTGACCTGGAGATCAGAAGGGCAGGACCTCAGGATTCGAGTGGCCAGACATGAACACAGCGGTGCTTGGTAACGTGCTTTGTACACAAATGCTCTTATAAGACGACGGAAGATTACATGAACATGTGGCATTGAGAAATCGAAGGGAGGAAAAAGTCCGCAGATTCCTTCCTTCATACCATCTTAGGCTCACATGAACATCCCTTCGCCCACACCGCTTGGGCTCCTATATTGCCCCTTTCACAAGGCCAAACATCAAATCATGTCAGACTTCTACCTCCCTTTCTGAACGAAATTCTGCATCATACAGGCTGCCACACCTCGTCTGCTATTTGCTGTCCAATATTCACCATCTATTTCAAGTCATCTGTCTAGTCTCAAACTGGCTGGCGCCATGTAGTCGAGTCCCAACTTGTGGTAGCTAGAAAGACATTATTGGGTGCTGCTGACCGTCCTGCAGTATCTCAATGCATAGATCAGGGTATTTCTGCAAGCTGAGGTGTCTCCGCAGCTCCGGGAAGAGGCAAAGGGCTAAACTTATGTACGGTCAAAGCAAGGATGCAACTCTCGCTGCATCCAGACCACGGATCTGTGATCCTAGACCTACATTTGTGTCTGACTCTCACACACTCTGTCGGGCCTGATTCTTTTCTAAAGGAAAATCTTTTCCATCAGTAGAATCTTGGGGTCATTCTTGTCTTGATAGTGAAGTCTCCGATCGTCTAAAATAACGATCGGTGTGTCAAGCAAACCGGAGCGTGTCAATGTTCAAGTATAGGACGTTTATGGTACTGAATTCATGCTTTGGTCGCATTTCCATCGACCATTTCGTTCCACACGCCTGACCTGTCCGCTGAGGCACATTGAACCTATATAATGATGCAGTCCAACTGAGCTTAGACTCAATCTACAGTGTCGTTGGACGACTGAGATTGATGAACTCGATTAATGACACAATGATACGCGTATAAGTACATTCCACAGCCAAAACTAATCTTGAAAGCTACCAATCATACGTTCTTGTTGATATCAGATTACATCTCAATATGTGTTGTGTTCCTGTATCTTGTATATTGATGCAATGGTTCTTCTATACAAATGCTATCGGTGACTAAAAATTGCTATTTATATCATAATTGAAGTATTTGTTCTGTCTATGATTAGTTAGCAACGCGAGTCAAGTCATTGTCGCTAGTTACCACCGGTGATGCCTTCGTCACAATATGTGCCTCATATATATTGATCCTAAAATTGCGCTCTTGTGTCAGTTATTGTATGATTAGTGAATGAATTTCGTGAAATCCAAGATGCTCTTACATCTCGTCATGTGACTTGTTACACTCTATCGCGGATATAAAATGCCGACACGTGGGGAATACGAAACCCCAAACCTGTAAAAAGAAACGAAAAGACCAGGGCAACAAATGAGAGAATCTGTACGTCCTGATTTGCAGGCGTGCTCAAGAGCGGAGGCTGGCAGTGTCCAACTGACTAAGACCCACGAAAAGAAAAAATTCCACATCTCCTCATTGACGCCCGAAACTCGAAGAACTTGCTAGGAGCATCTGCATCTCGCCTCCGTATGTAACCTGACCGCCTGGGCACTGACTTGGGTCTCTGCAGCTGAAGTGGGGCGAATTCTGCCCTCATCTTTCACCTTGAACTGCAAATTTTCATTTGGTTTCTGTAGTGCTTCTGTGATTTTACAGTTTTTATGTTATTCAAATACATCAACCCAAAATAACGCCCAGATATTGAGTCGCAAGAGCCTTGTGCGGCGCAAGACGATTACCCCTCCGAGTGCTATGGTAGGATCATTCTGGCCCCCTCTTTGTGTGACTGCAGAGCTAATGCACCTCTCGATCCTCAGGATGCCTTGAGCTCTGTCGCTGTCGTCGGGCAACTGCTTGGTCAGGCTATCAATATATGGCAACAAGTTGATCTGGTGCGGCAGACTATTAAGGCATCGCCCAAGCTTCTCAACGATCTCACAGTGCAGTCGGCCAACCTGCAACGCATTTTGCGCGATATAAAGATCTCTCAAGAGCTACATACCGGTCCTATTTGCAATCAAATCGAATATATTTACTCTATATCACTCGAACTTCAGCAGATACTCAAGCGCTTAGCTGCCTTGAACCGTCAAAGTCTACTTCGACAAGGGCTACATGTTGTAGGCCACAGGGCTCGGGACGAATCAAGGCTCAACGACGTGCTTTCCAGAATAGAAAAGGCAAAGACAGAGCTCCTGATAAGGATGAGTCTCGTCCAGATCGAGAAGACTGGAAGACTGTCTGAAGGACTAGAGAGGGTCGAGTCGAATACTCGGAAGGACCAGTCCGACTTTAGACCAACCATGACGGTGGATCGTAATCACACAGAAGGGACAGCCGATCAAACCAGCGCAATCGCCGGGTTCGACAATTGCCAAGTGCCAATTGCGGCATCGATAACCGACAATACGGCCATGAACGAAAGCAGACAGAACAATTTGATCTTGTGTGGTCCGGGATCGATGGCTGTGCTTCAAGCATTGCTTCTCGAAGCTTAGCGAAGACGCAAGTGATTTCCAGTGCAGCCAAGGCGAATCGAGGCTGAGCATTCAATCAATACCTGTCGAAGATTGACGGATAAGAACCTTTGGAGGCGGTCTATCGCATTTGCGCAAGGCTCCGCGCTCTTTCATACCAACTTGGGCGCTGCACGTGCGGCACGTTCATGACAATCACGAAGATATGATCAACATGGGGAGGGGGGGCAAGATACTATAGAAGGGCATTCCATGCATGCATTTGTTTCATTTTTTTAATATCGAATGAAATTTCATAGACCTTTTGGTTTTGCTCGTTCTTGATCACCATTATTCCTCTATTGCACTGATGTTTTGCCCTGTCAGCGTTACACAAGACTGCGTGCCTCCGAGCGCTAATCGCGGGAGAGTTGCAGCATAACTGTGACCGGTGAGCATATCTAGACCCAGAAAATCATTCGATTTCCTTTGTCCTCTCTTCTGACAAATGGCGTGCATTTATGCCTTGTGCATTGCTTGTGCATTGCCTCAAAGCAGAAACTCGTCCGATTCCGTTGACTTTCTGGCACAGCCTGCTTCATTCTGCCGCCACCAACGCTGACAGAGGGGTGCGCAATCATGCACAATGTACAAACGGTCCAATCAGCCACCTATAGTGGCCCATGATATGCTTGTGAGCGCGAAATGATGGATAAGCGAGCCGCTACAAAAATCCCCAACATACTGTGTAGAGGGTGTGCAGATGCGACTGAGGTCGGCCGGACCACTTCTGTCCCGCGCATGTCCAGAGAGCCTCGTCTGACTTGATTAAAGGTATATAGTGAAGCCGCTTTAGAAACCGCCCGCGCTAGACAATACTGTGTCAGGAAGGCGTTTTTCCAAGGCGGGCTTCATCATGGCTCATAATCGAGAAAGCTTCAAAGAACTCGCAATCTATGGCGGTAAGTCCAGACATGATCGCCGAACTACTTTGATCGGGCGAGAATGGCATGGAAGTCGTCATGCTCTAGGAGCTAACACTAAGGCAGACCGCAATGTCCCCGAGAATCGAATTCAGTACCATGGAGACGACTCTGTGAGCGACGTGCTAAATCAGATTCGTACCGACAGAAAATTGGGCCCGAATATGCAAATAACCATGATCCATATTCACGGGCTGCAACAAGCAACCCCGCATAATGAACTTCTTGGGAGTGATCCAATGTGGAAACACTTTCCCGATGGCGGCAAAGTACGGATCGAAACGAAAGATTTGTCAGAGGAGGTGGAAAATGTGAGAAAGATATGTGAGTATCGAGCAACGATATATCCCCAAGAAGCACTGCGCAAATGACTAACGATGTTATGACATACTTGTACAGCCGGAAATATGGCACACGTTCGCGCCAAACTCAATAATGTCATTGCGATAGAAGCGGATCAAGCTACGAAGGCCATCATAGAAAACAACGAAGCTGAAGAAGATGCAAGGATGATAAATTTGATAACAAGTGATACACGTATTTTGGGCCAAATCAATCTAAGTTTCGATTAAATTAGAGAGCAGGCAGAAAGAGTAAATGTTCTCAGCCAAGATATCAAGCCGGCACTTCTGATGTATTTGATGTAGAACAAACGGAACGCCAAGCTCCCGTATAGCTATGGTCGCAAACGCTGGAGAACAAGACTATGTGTCTACGTGATTGCTCTCTAGAAAGTTATATCATAATAGAATCGATTGACATGCAAACTGCAACTTGGCTTATGTTATGGTCATCTTACCAATCTGCGACTGTTAGCGTTATAGAATTAAGGTCGATGACCGAGACCAAACTAGCCAGCTCATAGGTCAATGCGTGAACCTGGCATAAGTGCTGCGATTGAAAGGATAAAAAGGAGAAAAGTACATCTGGCCCTGTTTGGATTTCGGGGTTTGTGTGAATTCTCGCAGTAGATTAGCTGCGGCGTGGCAGTGGTGAAAATATTTCGACAGGAGTGCCTTCAAGATGCAGCACGGCTGGGCTCAGATGGACAAAATATGTACCTAAGTCTTCCAGCAGAACTGCTTTCAGTGGGTCGGGTGGTTCTGGCCCCTAGGGATCTCCCCCCAAGATAAGCCTGGTAGTCCCTAAAGAAAGTTGTGGGGATGCTACAGCTGCACTCCATATGTCCAAGACTCCAGGCCACCATATCATAACCCCGCCACAAGATATGGCTCAGCACCTAACCTAGGTTAGGTATTCACCAGAATTAAGATTCCAGGTTGAAAATGTGCATTGTTCACATTAGCACTTATTTTGTCGAAGAACACTAACGCAGAATAGTTGGTATCTGGGATCTTCTGCCATCAATCAATTCTGCTGATCATACAACCCACCCTTCCGCTGCTTTGAATCACAATTCTTGCCCATGGCTAACTGCCATCTCTCGCTGGAACCTTGGTGCCAATAGCTGATAAGTATGATCGTTTTCATTTAATCGCAAATGCAGGTCAATACTGTTGTATGTTTAGTAATTTGCTTTCAGAGCACCCGAGAGGGTCGGCCGATTGTTGCCCGTCTCCCATTCTGGCCACATAAGCAAGAGAGAGGCAGAGAAGGGAGGAGGGGCGCAAAATAAGCCCAGCCCTTTGCCCGATCCTGCGCCACTGTACCAAGCATGCGTCATGTGCTAAATATCATTGGACCAGTCAAGCAATCAATTGCTCTGTCATGTGACTAACGATGACTCTGCCTATGAGAAGACACCGTGAGGCTGCAATCCCCGCATGCGTGCGCTTGAAAGGGGTCAGAGAAGGTGAGACGATTTGCCAACAGCTATTGCGGACAAGAGACTCTTTCCTATGTTAGGCCCACAGCCTCTAATGATACTTAGAAAGAACAAATAATACAGGCTTGATACTACTTTCACCTCATGAGGTGGTTTCGTCTGGACGCCGGTCCTCTGGGTGGCTTGACGAAAGGGTTCAAACAGGGCGTCAGTCACACCTCGCAATTGCGGTTAGCGATCTGAGTATTACCCTTTTCGATCGGAAACTTGACACGCCGGGCCCCGGATTCGATTTCGGGCCCTTCAAAGTGCTGGCGGCCCAGAGGACAAAAGTCAGCATTCTCTCCCTCGAAGGCTACACCATCTTGCAGCCATGTCCTCATGGCCGACTTCCACGGCAGGCCCATCATCATCCATAAGTGTCTATGACACGGGATTGAATGACTATTATCAGCCTGGTATGCGAGAACATTTCGATCAATCTTTTAAAACACAATATTGATATTTGCAATACAGCCGACGAAGAGTATGACCAAACACTTGAACTCCCAATACCGGCATCTCACAAGCATACCCCAAGATCCGAACCCACGACAGCTTCACCACCATCCACAAGTCTTTACGAAACGGGATATGACTTTTATCAGCCTGGTATGCGAGAGTGTTTCAATTAATCTTTTAAAACATAGTGTTAATATTTGTAATGCAGCCGAAGAAGAGTATGGCCAAATACCTGAACTCCTAGCACCGGCATCTCACAAGCACACCCCAAGATCCAAATCCACGACAGGTCCGCCACCATCCACGAGTCTCTATGAAACGGGATATGATTTTTATCAGCCTTGTATGCGAGAGTTTTTCGATTCTTTTTATTCTTCGGAAAGATAATATTAATAATCGCAATACAGTGGAAGAAGAGAATGATCAAGTACCTAAACTCCCAGCACCCGCATCTTACAAGCACACCCCAAAATCCAAATCCACGACAACTTCAACACCATCCACAAGATCCAAATCCACAACAGCCGCACCACCATCCACAAGATCTAAATCCACGACAGCCGCACCACCATCCGCACGACCCAAATCCACGACAGCTGCACCACCATCCACAAGACCCAAATCCACGACAGCTCCACCACTATCCACTCCTCTACTATCTACAAGTCTTTACGAAACGGGATATGACTATTATCAGCCTTGTATGTGATAATATTTCGATAAATCTTTTTTTTTTTAAAAAAATAAACATAATTATTAATATTCGCAATATAGTCGAAGAAGAGAATGATCAGGTACCTGAACTTCCAACACCAGCATCTTTCAAGCATACCCCAAGATCCAGAACTATGAACGATAATTTATCATACAATGAAGATTGTAAGTGTGAAAGATATACATGCTTCGATAGCTAAGTGCTGATATTGTAATTAGTGAGCAGATATGTTCGAGAGCCGTCCAGAAAGTTTATATTCGGAACAGTAAGCATCGTACTTCTTCCAGTTTTATTCGTTTCTCAATTAACCTGAAATAAATAGGTATTCAAGACCGTTTGGGCAGAACCGGACTCTGAGTTTTCAATAGCTTTGTCTTCTCTTTCGTTGAGTCCGTCTCATACTCCAGCGGCTGCTTCTTCTTCTACTTCCAAGTCTTCATCCCCTGGTCCTTCGACGCCTGCACGTACTTCATCAAGGGCCTCATCTATGAGTGAGGCCGGGGTAGTAAGATCACTTGATGGAACTATGTACCACCAAGGAATTCGTCGCTTTATTGTCATCGATGGAACTGAAAATGGTGCTCGTAATGGGAATAGTATTTGCGTGTTCGTACAGATTGTCCACGAAATCAGTAATTTTCATCAAGCTAACGTATATTGTTGCATAGGCCTATTCTTACCTATAAGAAACAGGGATGCACAAGGCACGGGGTGAAGCCCAGTCAACATGGTGTCATTCATACACCCGACAAACTTCCGATGTTGTTGAACGCCGAGCCCGATCTTGGTTTTAATCCGATTCGGCTAGTCGTCAATCGCGATTTGGAGGGGAATGAAAAGCTCGAACCAGAGTCACGCGTTCATTACTCGAAGTTTATTACTATCGAGCACAACTCCAATGTTCAAATTATCGGACGCATTCATCCTGACGATTTGGAAATCTTGGAAGGGGCAGTTGACGGCTGCTGGGAGCGGAGGATCCGGGACCGTAAGAAAAATAAGAAACAAGAGCGACATAAGCGCTCAACGACTCGCGTCATCCTTTATACGATATCTTCAACCCATCGTTACCCCTTAATCCGAGACTGTCGGCAAGATTTTCTGGGCACCCCTTATTGCATCGAATTGTAAAGTGGTGTTACAATGGTTTCCCATTATTTTGTCTGCGCGCCGGGATTCGTCTCCGGGAGCTCGAATCTCACCAGAGGTGATGGAAAAAGGAAGCTGCGAAGGGATGAGTTAGGAAGAAGTCTTCGTGAGCGCTATGGAACTATGAAAGAGAACTGCCCTGTGATGGGGTTTATATACATCATTGCAGAATTGTATTCATTCGTGCCTCTTTTCTCCTGATCTCAGTATTATAACGATAATAACATTGTGAAAAGATATGATAGGTATAGGTAATAGTTGTTGTATTAGTTGAGTTGCTTTCCTCCAACCTCTGTTGGATGGTCAGAATTATATAATCTACATGCGTGGAGATGCGCTCCACTTATTCCCATATTCTAACAGGCATTTGCTTCTTCCATCTCTCCATCACTAATTCATAGGAATATGCGAGTCAATAGTCGATCTAGCATATCGCTCCAGTACAGCTTTTGCCACTGATGCCGCTGATGCTGCTGCGAAAGGCTGCCATGTCTTGTTCTTGTGGCTGTCAGCATAGTCACAAACTCCTTTAATCACGATACACGGGACTTCGTCCCACATGCCAGCGCCCTCCATCTCAAACGCTATCGCGTTGTGTTTCCCGGCGATTCGATCCCGGTGTTCACCGGACTTGACGATGGTGTCTCCGGATATGATGCGCCCGACATGGATCTGAGGTCTTTGCATGTCATCCGCCTCCATCCCCGCCTTCTTTCTAAGACGCACACGTGGTACCAGCTGACTTTCATCGCAGCAGAGATCGGAACATGACGATTCTATAGCGACATCGCAAATCGAAGCTGGGTCCTCGTTGCAGACGGTACACGTGTTGAGTGCATGATGTTTATGCCTGTAAGCCGCTGCAAATAACTTGTCCTGAGCTAACCCAGGATAGTGATAGCATTGACGAAAATTCTGTCGTAGTGCCTCTTGCTGCAGTATTTTGAGATGCTCACCTGCCTTCCTTTGGAGACGTCGTTGTCCAAATTCTGTCTCAAAGCTCGTAACCAGGGCGCGAAGATCCTTATTCAGCCTACCGGGATTCTCATCAATGGTGTCTTTAAGTACGTATTGACCAGGATATTGCTTGCCCAAGCTTTGCTGGATGGTCTTACTGATCACAACATCACCTAAGAGTACCTCGTTCATGTCTGAACCTGGTACCCCTCCGCAGACTCCAGTGATCAAGACCAACCTCAGGCAAGGAAAGCTTGATCGCAAGCCTGCCGCTGCCCCAGCAGCCGCTGCTGTCCCCATATTAGGTAGCAAGGCTAGGGCTACGTCGTGTTTGCCAATGCGGCCAGTCATGTACGTGTTCCTATCTCCTGGCGCCCGTCCGTACACATCGCCATCCTCGTCCCACATCTCATCTAACAGGAGGGAAGCAGCATCGAACTCGACAGGTAAGGCACATATAATGGCGATGTCGAAGTCAGCGCGGCGGGATGGTCGGGTCTTGCTCGACGTAGGCACTGCACTCACATCAACCCTTGCGAGTTGTCCGCTAGCTACTCACAGTCAGTTATCTATCTGGTTGCAATTGATTCGCGTGCCTATTGTGCCATACTCCCTTGAGCACTGGAATATGTGGCTAGCTCGTTGTAGTTGTATTGATTTCCGCTCCCCGTCATGATATTCTGAGCGCCAGTACCAAGATTGCTAATTGTATTACGTGTCATGATTGATAAGCCGTGCGGATCAAGGCTAATATGTATACAGTATCAAGCTCATAGGCGTAATCTTAGGTCTTTCCATTCAGGGAAGACGGATTGCAAATGAGGAAGGAATGAGGTAAGTCGTCGAAAACGAAATAGTGAAATATTGTAATGGACGGCGTTCTATGATATCTGATCCAAGCTGATACCATAAGCATTTTGAGTACAGATGGCTTTTGGCCATGGCGCTTACCCCTCTCTGACTGGTCATCCGTCCAATAAGATGAGGTCAACTGCGGCGCATGCAGCCTGACCAAGTGAACTCGTCACCTGGAAATGAAATAATTTCGGAGCTTGAGTTGGTCTATCCAGTCTACTATCCCTAAACTATGTCACACATACCCATCCAATGCCGACGGCGCGCCATGCCGATCGCCTGCAGATATGCCTTCGAATGATATTCGGAGCCAGGGAAACGGGCCCCAGAATATCGCGGCGGGTAGTGGGGACCAGTTCAGTCAGAGCGGTAGCGGTACAACACAAGTTAATAACAGCATACTCTATGGTAAGATATTGGGAACTCCGTGCCTTGTCCCCGGCACTGATCGCTAATCCAATGGATTCCAGCTGGGAGCAAACAGGTAGAAGCGACAGACGAGCTTCGCGAGGAGAGGGAAGGTCAGTAGTATACGGCATGATGGGGCGGCCTACCCCTTAAATCAACTCGAACATTATTACCAAACGTGTCGCTGACTCGATACAGACTTCCTCGGCTCTCTCGTTTTCGACGCAATTTACTCTCGCTGTTGCGACATTGGCCCTGCCCATCATGGAACCTGCGACTGGTTCTTCACGACTGAAGAATTCCACAAATGGCATCGCCCTACCTACCTTTCTACCCATAATGGAGTGATGTGGATCAAAGGAAATCCAGGCGCAGGAAAATCAATGTTGATGAAACATATACTGGAAAAGAGTGGAGAGAGTGTATTCAGCGACCATATTATCGCCGCTCATTTCTTCAACGCCCAAGGCGAGGCGCTCGAAAGAACGGGCTTAGGCATGTTACGGTCGCTTGTATACCAGCTGCTCCAGAGCAGCGATGTATTTTACCAGCACTTCGTTCCTCGGTTTCGCGAGAAACAGAGAGCAGGCCGGGGACACGACTGGCAATGGCGCGAGTCTGAGCTAAAAGAGTTTCTCCGTTCAGTTTCAAGGATATCAGGATCGCCACCCCTACTTCTTCTTATCGACGCCCTAGATGAGTGTGGCGATTCTGATGTTCGGCGCGTTGTTGAATTCCTGGAGTCTTTGAGTATTAATGCCTCGCAGGCCAAGGTTCAGCTTAAGATATGTCTTTCGAGCCGCCATTACCCCAGTATTAGGATGGGCAAGATGCTCGAATTCGCCGTCGAACGAAGCACAGGTCATCAAATGGACATTTCCAAGTATCTCACAGCGAAGTTGCGGATCACGGAGACCAGTCTTAGAAAGGAAGTTCTCACGAGGGCCAACGGAATTTTTCTATGGGTCGTGCTTGTCGTATCTCTCCTCAATAGAGCATACGATGAAGGACGCGTGGAAGAGATTTGGCAAACTCTCAATAAGCCTTTCGCCAATCTTGAAAAGATAGTCTCTGCTACCCTAGGCCAGAAGTCCCCGAGAGCCGCCGAAACAATGGACATGCTCCAGTGGGTCCTCCTGAGCATAAGACCACTTGAACCTCGAGAGCTGTTTGCCGCCGTCGCCAAAACAGCTCCCCCGCCCGACGACGCAATTGAACGACGAATTATCACTGCGTGTAAGGGCCTCGTTGAGGTGCGAAAAGGCAGATATAGTTCTGTACAATTTATCCATTTATCGATAAGCGACTTCCTGCTGCAACCAAGCGGGCTCGAGACATTGGATCCAACTCTAGGGTCCGAGCCCATCATCACGTGTCATAGTCGATTATGGGCTCGATGTAGATCTTGCATCGAGCAGTTGAAAAATACCATAATTGAGCCCGGTCAAATAAGAAAATTGAGAGTTAAAGATCCATTTTTAGTGTATGCTGCATGCCATATCCTAGATCACGCAGAAAGAGTGCTAGCGAAATCTACGTTACCTCAAAACGTTAGCCATGGCGTTGATGACTGGGATGCAGCTTATACTTCAAATGAAAAACCAATTAGGAAGTGGCTACGAGACTCGAATAATTGGTTAATATGGTGGAAGTTGCTTATTATCGCTGCTGGATCCGATGAGGAGCGACGGGGATTGGAAAGTGAAGAGGAAGTAGGACTCGTCTATGTGGTAGCACTTCGTAGTCTGCCCAACCTTTGTCGGGCAGCACTACATGGACTTGACGTAAACTCGCAGGGCGGTTATTATGGCACAGCTTTGCAAGCTGCGTCATACGGAGGACACATTGAGACTATTAATCTCCTTCTCCAAGAAGGCGCCAAAATCAACACCCAAAGTGGTTACTACGGCAATGCGTTACAGGCCGCCTCATACAGAGGACATATAGCGGCCATTACTCTTCTTCTTGACAAGGGCGCTAATATAAATGCCGAAGGAGGCCACTACGGCAATGCGCTCCAGGCCGCCTCGTGCGGAGGACAAAAAGAGGCCATTGATCTCCTGGTTAGACGTGGCGCTAATGTCAATGCCCAAGGTGGTCACTATGGCTATGCCTTACAGGCAGCCTCTTATGAAGGACATCGAGATGTCGTCGAATTGCTCCTACAAAGAGGAGCCGATATTGATGCGCAAAGCAAATACTACGGTTTTGCCTTACAGGCCGCTGCACTCAAAGGGCACCAAGATATCATCGAATTGCTCCTGCAGAGAGACGCCGATATTGATGCCCAAGGCGGTCACTACGGCCATGCATTGCAAGCTGCTTCGTATGAGGGGCATCAACATACTGTTGAGCTTCTACTACAGGAAGGTGCCAATATCCATGTAAACAGCGGTTACTACGGTACTGCGTTGCAAGCCGCTTCATATGGAAGAAGTCTAGATCTTGTTGAGCTACTCATAGATCAAGGTGCAGACGTCAACGCACCAGGCGGTTATTTTGGCACTGCACTGCAGGCTGCGTCAAATAGAGGACACCGAAAGATTGTCAAGTTACTACTTGATAAGAATGCAGACGTCAACCTTGGAGGAGGCCATTTTGGAAATGCGCTGCAGGCTGCTTCAGTGAAAGGATACCGAGTGATCCTCGAAATGCTCATGCAGAAGGGCGCCAACGTCTCGGCTCATGGTGGCCACTTTGGCACTGCGCTACAGGCCGCTTCATTCGGAGGAAGCCCAGCGACTATTAAGTTTCTTCTGGAAAAAGGTGCCAACGTTCTCACTGCTGGTGGTAAATTTGGCCATGCTCTGCAGGCCGCTTCCCGTGAAGGCCACCCTGAGGTGGTCCAACTTCTTGTCGAGGCTGGGGCGGACTGCAATGCGCAGGGCGGAAAATATGGCAATGCTCTACAAGCTGCTGCATCTAGAGGGCACGAGGACATCATAGAATTCCTTCTTAACCATGGTGCCGACGTCAATGCGCTGGGTGGAAAATATGGCAGTGCACTTCAGGCTGCTGCATCCAGGGGATACGAGGACATCGTGAAGTTTCTCCTCGACCTTGAAGCCAGTGTCAATGCGCGAGGCGGTAAACATGGCAATGCTTTACAAGCTGCGAAATCGATAGGGGACGAGAGCATCGAGAGGCTGCTCCTCGAACGCGGCGCAATCCCACACCACATCACTGATCGTCACCGTGGCTTACAGATGATGAAGCCCAGGCATGGAAATACCGCCATAGGAGCTATTGGACTATCTGGAACAGTGTCTACTGCAGATTACCTTTTCAAGTATATGGAATAGAAGTTCGTTATCAGCTAGATGCAATAGACATGCCAGTCAGTCGTGGCTATGCGCGCTTGGTCATCAAAACGAACCCATCTAGAATCAATGTTGGTCCAGAAGACGGACGCTTGAGCGCCTTCAGCTGGGAGACACCCCGCTCTCAGCTTGCCCGCTCCAAGCTCCTATGCACTAAGATTGAGGTACAAGCCGGTCAGTGAACGCTAGGTCCCTCTTTTAGACTGACGACAAGAATAGAATAATAAGGAAGAAATATTATACCTTTAGTGAAGTTATTTCACCTCCATCATTCTTGTTTCTAGTTAATCTATGTCTAGAAGTGCACTTTGTAAAGGGCGGATTGCTGTGGTTTACTACGACC
The DNA here is from genome assembly GCA_014621435.1 of Neopestalotiopsis clavispora. NCBI lineage: Eukaryota > Fungi > Ascomycota > Sordariomycetes > Amphisphaeriales > Sporocadaceae > Neopestalotiopsis > Neopestalotiopsis clavispora. The sequence goes on from JAANBA010000028.1 coordinate 228,158, forward strand.
TACAGGCATATGATCACTGTAAGTCACTAAGCAACAGCCATGACTAGCAGCTAACTAGGTAGCCTTACTTGGCACCACCTAACACCTGTACTAGTAGTGACATAGTTTCAGCTCCCCTCATCGACCAAGTTCAGCTGAATGAAAATTAGGTACTCACTTCTATTGACTTTTACCTCATCTGACCGCATGAGGCTCTCGATTTGTGTTGTTTCAAAAGCATCAGAGTTAGACTGGTATACTCGAAAGCTTGGGCTCTTGAGGGTCAGTGACTATAAGATATGGCTGACAGCGACCTCAAAAGTAACATACCATCCAGCTGCATTATAGCGAATTCCCGCACCAGTGTCAACCTCTGTCTCAACCCCAATTCCGTGTACAAGTCCAGGCAAAATGGGGCAATCCATCTCAGTCGCTCGCAATGACATCAGGAAGGGTGACACAGAAGCCGCGGCCAAGGCAGAGCAGGAACTCGATGTGTTGAGTACGCTCTTGAAGTCACAACTCAACGACTTCGAGTCAAAGCTCAATGCGTGAGTAGTGCAACGGACACAATTCTTGTACACTCGTCATGCTAAACTGCTGCAGCAAGTTCTTGAACCCGAGTTCCACGGAGAAGACTGAAGTACCAGGCATCCGCGCCCTCCGCATGAACAGAGCGGCGACTGTGCAATTCAAAGATGGCGTAAGTAATTCAAATTCACTGTGGTTCGATCGAGGAAGCTCATATATGATCCAGCCCAGCCAGGATCTCTCGAGTGCCATTGATTCATTCCTTGGCGTTGGCCCTGGCGTTGACACTGGGGTGAGGGCCGGTTTTAAGGTTGGTACTCTCTGAAGCTCAGAGCTGCCACAAAGTATTTACACTACCTAACTTTGCAGAAAACTGTCGCTGCTTCTCTCGGCCCATTCATGAGCAACACCGAAGTTGGCCAGCATACTCAGGAAAAGTTCTTCATATTCATACAAAATAATGCAGTCATTCGTTTCGATGTCATGGTACATGATGGTCCCTGAAAGCTCTTATTGAGACAATACTGACCAATTTTTGCAGTTGTGGCGCTGGAACTTTGGTGGAAACGGCTATAGTACCACTAATATTCAGAACGCTATAAGGTGTGGGTCCCCTAACCATACCAACCTAGAAACTTACGTAGTGCGTGTTACAGTGTGACTAACTTTGCTAGATGTTATATGCACATCCGCTGTCGATGTGACTGTCTTGAAAACCAGCGAATTCGCCTTCCTGATCAGCGAGTACGCCGGTACGTATTTGATACATGAACCATCATGCCCTTTGCAAGACATGCTAACCACGAATACAGGTGATGAGGAGCATGAGGTGAGGCAGTACGCGGAGAAGATGACGAAAATCTACAGTGAAGCGCGGAAGATGAAAATGGATCAAATCGCCTCTCTGAGTGACGCGCTGCCCTCGAGGACTTGTAGTCAACAGAGACTGAGCCTAAGTCGACATTAGCCCCCAAGCACGTTGGAGCGGGGCCAGGGCAAGGTAGCACTGGGGAGGGGATTCTTGCCTGGACTTCGATGTCCTGTGTGCCTTGATTGAGAAAAATCACGGCTAGACCAGCCCTTTTTGCCATTTGCTCCGATCAGCAGGACAGTGATCAACTGTGACATGGAAACCGTTTCTTCTTTGCGCCGTGGTGTGACCGCCAACAGGTAAAATGCTGCAAGCCACCGATACGGGCCGCAGTTTTGGACCGGAGGCACACCAGTTGACGGCCCGCACTACGGGCATGTAATGTACATTAGAGGCAGGACGACTGGATTGGGTTAAAACCGCCCGGGCATTTCAGTGCCTGAAAAACTTCTGACAGTGCCGTCCACACCTCAGCATTGAGCGCCTCACATCTCTTCGCAGATGTTCCGTCCGGAGAACGCTTCAAGCTTCCTCGAGACTTCCGAGCGCTTTAAGCTTAACTTTTAGGCCCCTACAAGGATGCGGCCCCCAAATGCTTGATGGTCTTGTGCCCGGCTGGGCGAAGTGACCAGGGTCGGCGACATGGGAGCGCAGTGCAGGGTCGTTGCATGGCAATACTCAAACCGTATTGGCTATATGCAGTGAAAATGTTGGTGAAATCCCAAGATGCACAGTCGCAAAGCAGAGCTGATCGGTGCAATATACTATGATAGGACGAGAAGTGCGGATCCGTGCAGGCAGTCCTCAACGCGAGGTAACGTGCAGCCAAGACCCCGCAGAGGTCATTGTATTGAGTGAAGTCGACAGGCATGGCAACCGGCGATTGAAATACCGCTGGGAACCCGTCCTCGTCCTTCAGGACCAGAATGCTTTGTGCGTGACTAAAACAGGAAGCAAACTTGATTGTGAAGATGAATGAATCCAAGGGTCCAAGTGAGCTGGACAGAGAAAATGCGTCCCACTCTCTAGGGGTATTCCGCACTCCTACTGCAGCTCTTCTTGGTGGTGTTGGGTTCGCAATCGGACACCACTTTTTCTATCGGAGTCTGGAGGGCCAGCTGCCACCGCCAGATACGTCCGACAAGTTTTATGGCTTCATACAGAATTTGTCAGGCCAGCAAACAAACATTGCCGTGGGAACACTCCTGGCTTTTCTTGTCAAAGCCCTCTTGGGTATCACTATATCGAAAGCCCAGGACCAATTCAGTTGGCGGGCTATCAAGGGTCGCCCAACCGAGCTGCGCTTGATCGACAGCCTCCTAAGTGCGCAGAGCAGCATCATCGACGTCTTCAACTTCCGACTATGGGGACGACACCCCTTTACGATGATAATTGCTGTTCTGTACTGGCAAGTAGATCCTTGAACGAGTGTTATGAAAAGCAGGATTAATCATTGCTTGCTCACAGGCTCTTGCCGTTTGCCGCCGTCATTACTCCAGCCACATTAAATATTTCACCAATGCTAGTGACTAATACAACGTTAATCGCGGCTCCGAAAATTGGATTCGGCTGGGAATTCGCGAATGAGATTCCCGAAGACAAACACGATGATACAGGCGGAAGCCTGAACTATGGTGGCCCGTTGGCTCCTGTCACGCGGGCTATTTCGCAGTCACTCATGGCAAGCGCGGTTCTCCCACTGACTGCGCCGTTCCCCAACTCGTCTTATCACATCGACTTCGAAGGGCCCGCCCTCAAATGTACCGAGGTAGAGCGCAGAAGTTCGCTCTGGATGAACCAATCGATGACCATTAAAAACGCGTCGTATTTTCCGACGCAACGTTGTTACAAATACTTGGCTTGGCCGGGTAACGCTTCTACCTCTCCTTGGGTTCACAACGATTATGGTTTGGTTTTCGATCCGCCGACAGGTCTTACGGGTGACCCCTTGTTCACCGTGGTGGTAGTGGAAGACGAAGCCTGCGAAACCTGCGAAGCCTGCGGAGTCCCCGAACCCTCAAACATAACGTTTGTTCAATGCGACACGTGGAATGCCACCTACAGCGCCGACTTCAGCTACAACGAAGGCGTGCAAGATGTGGTCTCCAAGATCACGGCGTATGAATCTCCGTTTTTCGGAAACCCAACGGCATTCACGTCACTTGTATACCCTGAACTAAACGATCCGGCAAACTATAGACTAATCTGGTCATATATGGCGGTGATGGACGCATTCCAGGATTACATTTTCGGGTCTATCTCTCGAGATCTCAATGAGCTTCAATCGTTGGACACGGCCGACGGCAACGTCGTTCTGACCGCCCTCGCAGCTGCACCCCAATTGAGCTACCTTTACTCAATGATGGGAGGATTTCCATCGAACGATGGAGTCAACATAACCATTGCAGAAAGACTCGAGGAAATGTTCCGAAATGCAACTTTAAGCTTGATGTCTCAGGATGATCTAATCATGTGAGAGCCGAATTTGATGCAAATACCACTTCATTCAGTACAGAGCTAATCAAAGGGTCTGTCGCAGGTATGATGCTACAAAGAAGACGGTCGTGACGGCAACGACGTACCAGAATATATACACGTACTCTGCATCGATACTCTGGATGGCATATGGCATTGCGATTGGTCTCGCAGCTTTGAGCGGCCTTGCGGGGTACATAGTCGCGGCCCGTGCCGGAGGGACCTACAGCACTAAATTCTCAACCATCCTGCGGGTCGCTTACAACGTGCAGATCTCAAGTGGTGTCGACCTATCCGAGACTTCTGGCAAAGATCCTTTGCCGGACCGGCTCAAGAATAGTCATGTCTTCATTCCCCCCGAGGGTGTCTCTGTGCTGTCTATGGAGGCGGAGCCGGGTGAAGCACAATCGGACGCACAAGAATGGCAGGCCGACAGCAGACAAGGCTCCTACGACGAAGGCCATCACGGATGGTGATTAATTAGTCAATGGGGCAAAAAACCATACAACACTGGGGGTTCCCCGTCGTCACCCGCGTCAGTCTTGCTATTATCTGCACAGAGCATTTCGGTCATTCCAATTCTGGTTCCTGTCTCCAATAACAACCTCATAAACATCAGGATAGGGAAGATAACTGATGCTAGAACGTAGAGAGTCGCAATTGGAGAGTGTCGCAATTGAAGAATGTCGCAATTGAAAATCTCAGCTTGACTACCGATTGTCGCGTAATGTGGTTGGCCGTTTATTTCCCCCTTGCCTCTGGCACAGAATCAACGAGCGAAGCATTTTCCATTTCAGGCCGTCTCAGGTGTCATGTCAAATTGCTGAGCCCTATAGGAGTCGGGCGGCATACGCTACCATTGTGTATTGCAATTAGAATATAATCGGGTATATCCCCCAAATAGTGATAGTGCTTAGCACAAATGTATGCTAGAGCCCAAACCCACGGGAGAGTTTTCCCTATTTCGACGTACTAAAAAGTGCAATTCTGCGCAGGGAAAGCTTATGCTCCAACAAAGGGGCCTTGTCAGGGCTCATTAGTACCCCTTGGTGATGGCTTCTTGGTGAGGCTGCATTGAACCATCATCGCCTATGGAAGGGATCTCACACACCAGACGGTCTACCTTGATTCGAGTAGCGCATCGGGTCTCGCATGTGGGCCGTACCACGGAGCTGAACGCCCCAAACGACAAATGCAACAGCGATCCCGGATTTGCTAGCATTATGAGCCTTGGCAAAGCGCGCATGCCTACTACAGTATGTTGAGGTGCCCTTTGTTTAGTCGCTAACTTGACCGCCCCTATTCACTGTATACTGTATAAATTGGACGAACGGCGCAAAGCGCTGGTGGCCTACCCATGCCAAATGCGGGTGGGCTATACTTGGTTTCTGGGGATCATACACTATTTAGTGCATAAACTGGAATCTGACTGCGCAAGGGACGACACAGGGGTTTAGATCCCGTTTAAAATAAGCCCACAAGTTCTGTTGCTTTACCATATACTACATAGTAATAGTATGGAAGTACCCGTTAGCTACGCGATCCACTGCGCTACCTGATGGGATTTGGATGGGGCGAGATTCCCCGGCTCTTACAGGGTTAGATGGGACTGAAGCCACTCTCCCCACCCTGCTATAGGATCAGTTGTGAGGATTGCATATCATATGATCACCGGCCAAAAAGTCCTACGGCTGTTGAGCTGATTCCATCCCTCTTCACACTCTCACCTGACACTCTCATGCCATCTCTGGAGTTCTTGTCCTTTTCATGACACAGAGCATGGAAAGCAATCAAAGTTGGAATGATGACTGTCCCGTATAGTACTCTCGAGGTTGCCATCCCTGTAAGTAGAATGCCGATACGTCCACATTATTCATTCCATTCCGTTGCGTTGCGTGGCCAGATGTTGACTAGAGCCGTGAGATTCAGACTGGAAAGTCGGCATCGGTAGTCGTGAACGACCGACCGGACAAAATCTGGGTTCCGCAGGATGACGGTCCTGAACACTTCTATGCATCATCACCAAAGCCGCCGAAAGCACCAACTCCTCAAGGGTCGAATACCAGAAAGAAATGGCTCATCATTGTAGCCATTGTTGTTTTTGTGGGCGTCTTGGCCGGGGGTCTTGCTGGTGGCCTGCTCAGTCGCAATCGCAGCGGTGCAAGTACAGATCCTGCGACGGCAGATAATGCGACGACATCTACACCGACGAACGCTACAACACCATCAAGCACTGGCCCGCTGGCACTTTCTCAACTAGCGAGTCTCAACTGGACCGACACTTCTCAGGTCCTGCGGCGAGCCGTCTTTTACCAATATGACGACGCGCTTTTTCTCAGCCAGTATCATCAGTCCAATAACTCATGGACCGCGCTCAATATCAGCGACGTGTTCGAAGGCGAAGGCATATCTATCAATGCGAAGCAAGGGACTCCGCTTGCCACTGCTGCTACTTCGATAGACGACATCAATGCGGGGCTGACCGACTTCACTGCTACTTTATTCTACATCGATACGGACAATTATATACAAGAGTTGGTCTGCAACGATGAAGACTTGCTCTCCAGCTGAGCCTTGGAGATCTCCAAAACCATAATATAAAAGCCGCCGAGAACTCCAACCTAGCCGCGTTGGCGTACTTTTGTCCCAACGATGGCAAAGCTTACCTATGCAATAATCAATTCACCATCATGTATCAAGCAGAGGACGAGAACATTATGTTCGTTGGCGCAACAGCCTGGGAGCCATCGAAGTTGGCAGCTGGCTGGCCAGGCGGTGGCGTAGCCATGTATCCCTTCGCCTCAGATGACGGGACCAATGTCACAGACGTCAGTGAAATTCGGTTCTACTACCAAACCAATACAATCATCGAACTATCAATACAGAACTATTTGGGACGCTCGGAAGGTTTGTATCCCGTCTCACGCTTGGAGCTTCTCGTCTAACAAAGTGTATTCAGCCACGGGCTCGACCAATCCTATACTGTCGGACCAAGAGGTGCGCAACGACCTAGTTCCGAAAATCGTGGCATCTCCGCGTAACTACCACAGCGAGGCTATAATCATGAGCATGGACGGGGCCGGAAACATCACTGGCACCTACTACAGCCCCAATACGTGGGACCACGACAATAAAATCCGCTTCCAAAACCAAGATGGCGCTACCACAGTCGGTTACCTGGGCGTGAACTTGACCTCAATCGCCATGGATCACAATGGAACATTTTACGGCATTGCTGCAAACGGTAGTGCCATTGTGGCGTACTCGTGGAGTGCCGATTCGATCTTTGGATTCGTCTGGAAGGAAAGCATCACGACAAGCTGAAAGTCGGAATGAAAATCAGTTGCATCGTGGTTGATGGATACCAACTCAGTGAACTATCAGCACGACAGAAAGTGACGTCTGGGCTTGAAGACCAGTCTTTCGGGATGAGATGGGGCAATCCCGCCAGTCGTTATGAACGCACCCGCGGGATATCAAGATGCTATGATGCAGGGCCCTTTCACGATGCATCACATGTTTGCTTATTCGGGAGTTCAGCATCAACTATTTATCAGCAAGTGACTAGATTGCTTGTACTGATAGGGAGACCCGACATTTGATGGTGTCTGATAAAACTAGCTTTATACGGCTAAGCGCTTAGAGAACGAGACAGTTACGCGAGTTTCTGATCATATGGCTGTATCCAATCATTACTTGGCAGTACACACCCCCCTATGCACTCTAGCCAGGCAGAAGCGCCCAAGTGTTCTGCAGGGAGAGAGCGCCCTGCTTGCCTGCATGAACATATTGCGAATTCCTGCACTGATTTGCCATTGCCAAAGCTGAGGCTCACATTAGCGATTCCCCAAGCATTAGCGATTCCCCAAGTATTAGCGATTCCCCAAGCATTAGCGATTCCCCAAGCATGGGACTTCGAGCAGTTTAGGGATTCACTGGTCGCATTCTACCACGGGTAATAAATAAGCCCGGGGAAGTAACATGCAGGGATGCGGCCCCCTCCCTTCCATAAATACCAGTAATTACCTAGGCTCCTAGCTTTTTGTATGTATTGTCCTCCTTCAATGCTTGCGCAGATCGAGAACTTGGAAATTATGCACAATTGAGATAATGATTTTGCAATTAAATGGCTCCCAGCATGCAAACCGACCTTGACTTTCTTCAGTATACAAATGCAGTGTCAATAATCCCACAACCAAACACTCGCAAGCTCATACTTTGAGGGGCTACGGTCTGTGACGCCGCTAAAATCGCATTTCTGCATCACTTTCGAAAGCACGGTAGCTTAGTATTCGTTGTGCGGAAGACATTCGGTGGCCATGTCTCGGCGAACAATCTCTTTCCTGTGGGGGTACCATCACCATGAGAAACGTGAGAAGAAGGCTCTTGATGCTAAGCAGCGTGATCCGCTTCGTATTCCCTCCAAACTCGTGCGAATTTCCATTCCTCCTCGTAGTAGATTTCTCCTAACTGTATGACAGGATCGTATTCGCAATGAGATCACGACGCAGACACACACATACGATGAACTCAGCAAAGGATCCTCGTCGCTGCGGCTCATGGAAATTGTTCCCGGCACCAGGCAAGAAGATATAGCATGCCGCTTATACGAAACTACGCTGGACGAATCTACCGGCTCCTATGCGGCATTAAGCTACGTATGGGGTGATGGGGCGGAAACCACACCTGTCCAGATCAACGACAAGACTATGGATATTGGTACCAATCTGAGGACAGCCTTTTTCAACTTGCGTGATTTGAGGGATCCCATTACTTTGTGGGTAGATGCCATATGTATCAATCAAGGAAATATCAATGAGTGTAGTCAGCAGGTGGCCATCATGGGCGAAATTTATCGTCGGGCAACGAACACAATAATATGGCTACGAGATCAAGTAGAAGGAGAGACGGAAAGAGCTTTTGATTTGCTGCACAAACTGGCCGCTCACGCCGAAGCGCATCGCGAGAAGCATAGTTCCTCTCGTTCTGAACGACCCAGCGATCCGAAAGACTTGATACACCTTACAAACCAACCACTATCACTTTTAGAGAGGGCTGAAGTCCCCGAGGAGTTCGATCGTTACCGCCACGATCAGACCATCATTCACGTTCTAGAGTCCGAATGGTGGCGCCGCTCTTGGACGACTCAGGAGCTTCTTCTTGCACCAAAGGCAACAGTTGTGATTGGAACTCATCACATAGACTGGGACGAGATGTGTTTTGGTGGAAATCATGGCGTCAATTTGGGAATCTGGTCCACCCTCCGACTTGGGGTTAGCCACGACGCCATCATTACGCCCTATCTGTCGGTACAACTGACGGAGGCTATATATCGCAACAGTACAGAATCCCCTGCAAAGTTACTATTGGAGTTGATGATTCAATGCCAGTTTCGCGGCGCCAAGAAGCCGCAAGACAAGATTTATTCATTATTAGGGCTTGTCACCAAAACAAGTCCTTCAGGAATAGACCAGGGACAAGCGCCGACAACAATCTCGCCCCTAGGTATACGGCCTGATTATACACTTTCAGAGAGCAGTGTTTATTCTAACTTCGCGTACCAAATGATGCACGAGACAGGATCACTCGATGTTCTCGGCGCTTGTGCAGTAGCGGCTACCCCGGTATATCTCACTTCCAATCTGCTACCAGACCGTCTAGAAAAGATTGACCCAGAGCACACCCACTCAGGCCACCTCAATCTACAACTTCCATCGTGGGTTCCCGATTGGAGCATGATCGAGTCCACCGCGGCTCCACTGCTTCACGATGCACTTGGTCGGCCACGTAAGACGCACGCTACGGCACAAAGCACATACCAGTCGCACCTGCTTGAGGACAATGCTAACGGCCAACCAACAACCTTGCTGCTAGAAGCTCACGAGTTGACCGCGCTCGTCGATCTGTCTGACCCGCTCAGGGAATGTTTTGTTGGCATAGCTCCGGGGTTAAAGCGGAAGAAGGTGAAAGAGAAGGATGACCCAAACGACGAAGGCTTACAAAAATTAGGCCGTGTACAGCTTGTTCTCCTGAATTATGAGTATTTCATGAGTATGGTTTCACACCTGACCATCTTTGCCAAATGGGAAGAGTTCGCGCGCAAGACTCAACCAACCAACCCCCGCCCAACCAGTACGATGAGATGGCTCACCAGGAACGCCAGCGTTCTGAGTCTCGGTCCCAATCCCATCACAGCCGCAGCAGCGGAGATGGAGGAAGAGCCCCAGGACCGTCTGGCAATCTACTGGCAGACGCTATGCACCGGCACGTACCCGGACGAGGCCGAGGCCGCGGCCAGCACTGAAGCAAAGGGTCGGGGCTCCAAGATCGCGGCGCAGATATCCTTCTACAAGTGGCGCGCGTCTCTGAAGCTGATACGGGATCTCCACCGGTGGCAGGCGGAAAGCAAATTGAGACCGATCGCGTTTTTGAGCTACATTATGAAGACGTGGAACATGTACAGCGACTTCTTGCGGTTCCTCGACGGTAGCTACGGCCGCCGTCTCGCCCGCGGCGCCAACGGCTACTTGTGTCTGGTACCCGCGCAAGCTAGGGAGGGCGATACGGTGATTCTTGCCAAGGGTGGGAGGGCACCTCTGGTAATCAGGCCTCATGATAAAAATGCTGGAGCAGGCGAATATTGGCAGTTGGTGGGTGAGGCCTACGTGCAGGGCATCATGAATGGCGAAGCCTGGAATGAAACAAAGTGCCAGGCATTCAAGATTCGGTCATGGCTAATGATGGCGCCGCCGATCCATCTCTCGTGCGCGAACGCTGGTTGAATAATCTTATAGGAAATGCAAAATGGTAGACGGATGGAGCTGTGCGTCCGTTTTGCGTGAGCTCTGGCTAAGTATACATAATTAATCACATTCATTGTGATATAACCAAAGATTATGATGCGAAAGTATGTATGGAGCGTAGGGTGGTTCCACACGCCTATTCAATTGGTTGAAACCTTGAAGCGCTCGACGCTCGGCGTCAGTGATATCCTGCTATGGAAAGTTGTAGACAGACGATTCGCGTGGCAAATAGATACACTATCTTTATTTTCGTCATTAAGGCGGCATTTAGTCGTCGACTGATTGATCATGGGGCAAAAACATACAACACCGGGGATTCCCCAGCCGTCACCGATCTGAGTACTAATCCGGCGCTTCTCAGTTTATCTAGGGCAGAGCGGACGGGATGCCGAGTTTTCTAAGAGCTATGGTCGTATGTGCTGGTTTTTAAGTCTAGTTGACAATTAATTTTTTATTTATGTTTATAGTACATATAATACCATGCCGGTAAACCAATGAAGTTGGGGGAACGACTATACGCTATCATTTTCTTAGCGTATATAGTACCTAGATATATACAATGTTGGCCAGGACAACGGGATACTTTAGCGCCTTCAGCTGTAAAACATCCCGCTAGCCAGGTAGGTATGTAACTAGGTAACCTGCCTATCTCCCTAGGTACCTAGCCAGGCTCAGCTCGCCCACTCCAAGCTCCAGCGTACCAATATGAACACGTAAAACGTAAGACTGTCGCAACCTCCATCCTTTCAATTGATGACTCGCAAGAACGGAATAGCATTTCTCTCCTTATATTCTTATTGCATTTCGTCGTTCTTATTTCTAATATGCCTTTATACAAAAGAGTTTGTCATCAATGATGGATTGCTATGTGTACTTATAGCCATTTAATCGCTAATAGCCACTGGGCAGTGGCCCTGACTAGCAACGAATTAGTCTCCCTTGGCAGCTAACACCTCAAGTGGTAATAGCTCGGTTTTCAGCTCCCCTCAACCAAGTTCACCCGAATGCAGACATGACATCGGAGGTACATCAATCGGCTTTTCCTCAATCCCATAACGCAGGTAGATTCAGACATGCTTGAATCTATCGATGTCGCTGAACTAAGAAGCACAATACAGGAATGTCTCGTCATACAGGTGCGCGCCCTCGTAAGCTGGATCGTCGATGGTAACGTTCTCCAAATCACCGCCGATTTCCACTTCCACAGTTTGCTCGTCTTCCTCGTCCTCGCCCCTACTTCCGAGGAAAATATTCCATCTATTGCCCTTCTCAAGCTGAATATCTGCCATCTTTTCCCTCGAGAACCTAGCAAAGCGCAGTTGGCGGTATTGTACCGCAAAAATTTGCTCACCGGGCGCCGTGTATGTCGCGTTGTTCTTCTGTGAGCGCTCTCTGTTCGCTTCTATACCAACGTCCAGCATGCCCTCAACTGGTATCGGCACACCTGCACCTGTAGCGGCCATAGTGAATGGCATTTTCAAAGCACCTTGCGCATTGGCGCCGCTTGAGACCTCGCTTTGCACCGTGGAGTCAATGGCTGTTTTCATACCCGTGATGAGAAAGACATCGTCCGAGCGCCTGATGGCACGCTCGATAAAAGCCCGACTCGATTGCGATGTGCATAGCTTCTCAAGAAAAGCACTAGAATTGAGCAACTGATGCGTCGTACAAAGAGTCGAAGTTATACTGGATTTCGTCGTATCTTGCTTGCCACGCCCGCCCGAGAGGAGAGTCGATAAGTAGGACACGAAGTTCGTGTCTTTGCTCCGTTCGAGTGTTTGTTGGAAGTCATGCAGTTGTTGAGTCATGATATCTGCGGCATTGAGGATGGAGTCTTCGGGTTGGAGATAGTCCTGGCAAGGGTCCTGAACGCTCAAGACTAACCAGCCAAGTTTGACCGCGGTCACCGGGAGCAAAAAGCTCAAAACAATGTTGGTGCTTGACATTTTGCTGTGAAATTCGTGATTATGGCATTTGCCTTGAGGGATATAAAATCAAACTGAAGCAAGCGCTGAGGTTGTGAATGGCATGAGTGGGTGCCACGACATGCTTTGACACGTGGTAGGTGCTCACCCCACCAAAGTCACCATTGAGCACCAACATTTTCAACACACGCGCGCATCTCTATAAGCGATTGAAACTCAGGCATGACGAAGAGTAGGAAGCAACAATGAACTTAGCAGAAGACTCTGAGCTTTTGATCCTGTGAAGGGAAATATCTGCTCTACGAATGCACAGCGCGGGATGGCAAGACGCTAAGGTTAGGTAGCCTGGTCAAGAGCTAGACACAACCCACTCACCTAGAGATAATATGTATGCAGGTAGGTACCTTTCCAGTACATGTATGACCAGATTCGTTCACAGCTCGGCAGGTGCAACTTTTACGAAATGCTGGATATCTACATACTTTCAATGCACTTTCGCTACAAGCTTATTCGACCATGATATCTATCACACAAAAGTGAAGCGCCGGAGCCATCACCATAGCGATACAATCTATGCCCCTGAATGAACATACAATGCCCACTTCTCCGTCTCCAGGGGGTGCCGTCTTCTCATTTCACAGGTGGCCCGGCGCAGTGCATCTGCTATCGCTCTGTCTTGATCGCCGTCCTCTCCCTGCCAATCGCGCAGATATTTGTAGAACAACATAGCCATATCGGCGGATGCGTAATCATCGATAGGTTGTAGTGACCCAATGACATGGGCAAAACCCGCCGCTTGAAATGCCGAAACAAGATGCAAATTCTCATCTTTATACTCATACGCTTTGACATGACTTGTGGAACAAGCTGACAGATACGCAATACACGCGCGGGAATGTGTAACAGCATTCATGATAGATCCTGCTGTCAGTCTGTCAATTGATTGGGGGTCTCTCTGCAGCAACAAATGGCTCTTAGAAGGATCCGTGGGGTCAGACTCCCCGTGGCACGCGAAGTGCATCACATTGGAATACTTGAAACGATCAAGTACCAATTTCGCTGATGGATTTTGCATCGTTGTGACGATAGCAGAATCACCCAGAGCTTCCCTGATCAATTCCTCTTCTCTGGGGACAGCACACAAAGGACCTTGACCCTCAGGCGTGGTTGGCATCGTCACGACGGACACTCTTGCCGGTGATTTGCCAAACAAAGGTTCCTTGGGTGCACGGTTTCTCGAATGTCTCAAGGCCCGAATCGTTGGAGTATATGATGATATGATGCGATCTAGTGAGCTTTCGGATTCTGTCGAACCCTTGGCGCTGGCCGCATGAAAAGGCAATCCACTTCCTCCTTTACCACTACCAATCCACCAGATGCGTCGCAAATGGTCCGAAGAGACCGCATTCGTCTGAAGCCGTTCCAGGACCGGGCGCACACATTCGTTCCATAAAGAAGTCAACGAGTCAATGTGCCAGACACTGTTGAATTTGTGGGCAACTCTTTCACTCCCTATGCCTCGCATGGAGTCCAAATCAAGGACAGTTGAATCAACTGTTCTCTGCTCAACAGCCATTCCAGGGAGCTCCAAATGAATTAACTCGTCGAGCGTAACAATGATTGCATCTGAACTGATGGTGGTAATATTGACGAAGACGATAGGACCCTGCTCAGATTGTTCTTGTAGCTCTTTTTGGGAAGGGAGGCAAAGGAAGCTTTCATAACCAGGGATTTTACGAATGCTGTCTTCGCATTCAGCCAACTGTTTGCTCGCCGTTTCGCGTTCCGCCAGCATCCGTGTTCGGACCGCCACCGATACATTCTCAGGAATAGAGGACGATGATTTCTTGCGAAGAGTCACGAAACTTTCGGCCAAGGCGGAATTCTCAAGTCGCAGCTCCTGTAGTTCGGTCTGGCCATCGATCAGGTATCCAAGAATAAAACCACGTCCGAATTCAAGCTGTCGGAGTGCTTGCGAGACTTTTCCGGCCTTGAGTGAGATAGAACACGCGAGCGATGCCAATCCGGCTATACCGCTGAGTCGTTTCTGTTGGTCATCTTGGCTGATAGAGCGACGGCATATCTGTGGAAGAAGCTTTATTGCATCATCCGCAACTTGGCTTGCCCGATCCCAATCCTGCTTACCGCGAAGCAGGTACAACGCGTATCGAAAGCAAAGTACTCTGTGTACTGGGTTGCCCGACGGGCTATTTCCCCCTTTGATGAAATGCTCAAGTGCATGAGTGAGAAGGGTTGGGTCCGGCTTTTGGTCCTTGGCTCCTTTCTCGTATACGATCTCCAATGCGATACCCCATTGACAGAATAACAGAGACAGGAGGGGGTGGTCATCGTGGAGACAATCAGTGATCTGTTTGAATGACGAGAGGGCCTTCTCGACCGCTGCCATGTTGTTCAAAGCCATTTCTATTGGCATAGCAAGTAGCATGTCTACACGCTCCATCATGTAGTGCGCTTTCTTAATGCTTTTAGGCATTAGATCTATTGCCATTTCGATCTCTTTGATGGCCCTCAACCTGTGTTCGGGTTGTCTCGTGGTCTTGTACAACAAGTAGAAGGCATTTGCAAGGTCGGAACACCTCGACGGATAATCCGAATGATTATCAGGCGTAATACTGACTGCTTCTTGATGCAATTCGATTGCTCTCTTCACGTCATGAGTATCCTCACCCACGCGAGCCGAAAATCTCTTCATTAGGAAGTTTGCTAGATTCGAGATTAGCACTGGCTTGTCGTAGTGATTTGGAGGCACCTGTTTGATGGCATTCTCAGTCGCTGCGATGGCTTCTTCAATATCACGCGAATCCCCAGTCTGCTGGAACCTGTAACCCAGCATCGTGGCCAAGTTCATCTGCGCCGTGATTTGGTAGCGTCGATTTAGTGGTGCTGTACTTATTGACTTCTGTAATAATGTGATCGCTTCTATCAGTTGAGATTCTTCGCCGCTGGTAAGGAACTGCTCCAGCATGATAGTAGCAAGATTGTAGTGCGCCTCGAGGTAGAGTCGGCTGGTGGAATCAACGGCCTTGATTGCCGCCTCTGAGCTGCGTCGCGCCTCATTGAGGTCTTCTACTTTCCCGAATTGCGTGTAGCATATCGAATAACAGCTTGCCTGGATCTTAAACGCGTTTGCCTGTACCTCGCAGCCGGAATCATTTGCAGCGAGCGATTTCTGAGAACATCGGAGCGCCTCTTCAAGAATGTCTTCCCGCACATCTTCGAGGTTGCGTTGTGTCTCAAAATAGGCGCAAAGGCTTGCCGCAAGGTTCATCCAAACGAGACTGTGGCAAGAACTAGAGTCATCGAGGGCAGCAGCCGCGCTTCTGGCGGCACTGATAGCATCCTCGAGGTCTTGAGGTTGTCCTTGAATACCAAAGCGTTCGGTGAGCATCGCAGTCAGTTCAGCTTGCCATTGGGGCTCGTCAGGATATCCTATCGGTATAGTGGCGATGACCTCTTGAGCCGCCGCAATTGCTCTGTCTATGAACTCCAGGCATCCTGTTGCCTGATACTGGATCATCGGCCCTATCCATAGGTCTTCCACGGAGGATGCGAAGCGTTTCCAAGGATCTAGGACGCCCAGAATCCCGTGCGTTGGGCGTATTGTATCAGCCCTCACCTCGTGTTCGATGCCAGCTTCTAGGTGGTGAAGCTCGCCAGTGAGGTTGTATAGGATTATGCTGTTTTCTGCCATGATCCAGAGCATATGGAAGTGCTTCTCCGACCCTGGACACAGATGCTCCTCATTTTCGATGCCCATTGCGGCCATGAGCATAGCAGAGACCGCCTCCTGAGTATCACCGGACACTTTAGCGTGCTCGAAACGAAACTGTCCCGTATAGAAGAACAAGTCGCTTTTTTCTTCATCATTCGGAGGCAAGGTCGATATGGTGTGGAGTACGGTTGTTG
Organism: Neopestalotiopsis clavispora; assembly: GCA_014621435.1. Taxonomy (NCBI): domain Eukaryota; kingdom Fungi; phylum Ascomycota; class Sordariomycetes; order Amphisphaeriales; family Sporocadaceae; genus Neopestalotiopsis; species Neopestalotiopsis clavispora. The sequence continues at coordinate 244,669 of JAANBA010000028.1, forward strand.
TAGCCGCGATGACGGCTTCGGCTGATTTTGACTCGTAAGCTTTCGCAAAAAGCCATGTCAATTCGGCGATCGAGGAGTTGTGCATGCTTGGCAGCTTTGTCTGTGCACTGCGAGGTAGCAGCTTTGGATCTTCTATAGATTATATGAGATCTTGAGGTCTCAAGGGCTGTGTCGTTGGCAGCTAGAACTTGAAAATCCATCCTGCCCTGCGGGGAAGGCTGTCTCTGCATCGGCATGATAAGGCTATCATCCATAATGAGAGACATTCAGCCAGTCAAACGTTCAATTCGGCGTGGCATCCTAAATTTGCTTAGCCTTTCAATAAATGCAGGACTTTCACCCGTGCGCCAGGGTGTGAGTCGCTGATCACGGGTGGCAACGTAGCTGCGATGGAGTCACCTCAAATAGGTGCAATGCCCCGCAATGCTCACGATGCATAGCGGCTATCTTCCCATCACGTCTTCTCATCACGTATCACAAAAATCTTGAAGAACTCCCACAGACTCGATATGACGGAACCCAAGAGAACAGCCCTCCTGATCGGCTGCCCGTCCGGCGAGCTCACAGGACCCGATAACGATGTCGAAGCGTTCAACAAGTGGCTTGTGAAACAGAATTTCGATACAACGATCCTTTGTGGCGCTCGAGCCACACGAGACGCCATTCTTGAAGAGTTCGCAGCATTCATATCCAATATCACTCCAGATGCAGTGGTCGTTGTTTACTATGCTGGACACGGCGGCATCGCACGGCCACCTGAGGCCCAGAACGATTCCGAACATCTGACTGCGGGAAGCAGGACGTATCAGTTCCTGGTGCCTGTGGACTTCGAACAGACCAGTCATGAGTTCCGCGGTATTCTGGATGTCGAGATTTCATATCTGTTTCATCAGATCACGAATGGCCCAACCAAGAATGTTACGATCATCTTAGATTGCTGCCACTCCGGTCGCTTGGCCCGTGCTCCAAGCAGCCATCCTGGAGCGATTCCTCGAGGTCTTCGTGATGTGCAACATCAGGACTTGTCCGCTTACGTGGACAGACTCGTTCAAAGTGGGCAGCTCAAGCTTGATGGAATAACCAGCTTGGAAGGCAATAAGGATGTAGTCAGGGTTGTCGCGACAGATACTTCACAAAAGGCCTATGAGTACCTGGACAAAAACCGGAAAAACGTCGGCGCACTAACAAACGCCCTAATCCCGGTCCTGGACTCTGCGCTAGAAGGAGGTCTACCCTGGAGGGATGTCCTATCGAGAGTCGGCGAGATCGTGAACAGCGAGTTTGGAGATCAACATCCTCATGTTGAGGGGCCATTCAAGAGGAAAATCTTTTCTACGGAGGTCAGCCATAGTGATCGACTTCTTGTGACGAGAACCAGAGTGGGTGCCAGGGATGTTGCCACGCTCAACTCTGGGAAGATATGCGGAATACGAATAGGCAACAAATATGCTCTCTCTGACCTGCAAGGTTTTGGTCAAAACTTTCAGGTGACGGCTAAGGTGGTCTCTGTGAGTGCGTTCACCTCTCGGGTCGAGGTCAGCCCTCGTTCGGTCTCTATTCCCCGGAATGGAGCGGGAGCATCTTTGATTGAGGAAGCTTGTCACCGATGGCCCATCTTGCTTCCAGAGGACTTGAGATCAGAACCTCTGCCTGAAAACAGATTTCTCAGAGTCTGTGAACAGGACGATCAGAACAGAGTGGTTGCTGAGATTCGCCGCGAATCCGATGGGTCTATGTCTGTATACAATGGTCAGGTCAAGTGCTGGTCGAACGATACGGTTGAAAATGCTATAGGGGTCGCGGACCGTATTGCCCGCGCGCAGAACCTACTCAGTCTCACCCCATCAACTTATGAGGCCTTCAAGGACGGTTTGCATGTCGAGATCTGCAGGGTAGTCAATAACACAGAATGGGTCATCAAAGAAGATCAAGTCAAGCTTCGCGATGGAGACCGCATTACGTTCAATTTACGCAACAACGGCGACGAAACAATCTACGTCTCCGTTTTCGACGTAGATGTGCTTGGGGTCATATCCCATATATCAGCGGCCCACCCACGAGGGATAGAAATCAAGACCAAAACAGTGGAACGAATCTACGATGCAGATTATGATCAGGAGGGTCAGATTGGGTTGCCCGTGGCGTGGCCAGATCTACCGGATGACGTTGAAGTCTCTGTGCCTGAGACAATTGTCTTCATAGTGTCCAGAACCTCAGCGGATCTACGAGATCTATGCTCACGCAACCCTCGCACAGGACGAGGCGAGAGTTCGCAGTTGGAACAACTAATGACCCAATTCTCTTTTGGCAGTCATCGGGGTGTTGCCAGCGAGAGAACGGTCACACCCGTACAGTGGAACTACAGAAGTCTGCCATTTTCGTTGGAAAGAGCCACGGCGTAGCGAAAGAAGAAGAAATGACGGTCAAGGCGCGCATGAGGAACGGCGATAATTGAGTCAGCAATTCGGTCCGTACCAGGGTGGCTAAGAGGAATGTTAGCGGTTCTCATTTTATTTAGGGCAAAGTGGACGGGATAGCAAGTTTTCAAGCTACAATCATTCACGCGCTGCCTGTGGTAGCGCATCGTCGGCGGACACCCAGGAAGGTTTTCAGAGTCTGTTTGTTTACACATTATCTTTCGTAGATGTAGACCATCTTCATTTCTACTCTTTTTTCCCTCTTTGTTTCCTAGACACATCAGTCGCTCGTGCTGGTAGTTTTCACAAGTTTTATGTTTGATTGTTCTTTGTCGTCCCAAGTCGGCTAGATAATCCGAGTTACAATAATAACAGCTTTAGTAGGCGGTTGTGAAGAAATTGAACAAGTAAAGTTGTTATATTGACATGGCTTATGAACAGTGTATGGCATGGTATCTATCATTGAATTTTGCAACGACCACAAGATCGTTGATTTTTGGGTCAGGGAGTTCTAATCGATTCTTCCTCTCGAGCTCAGGTCCGACGTCGACGAGTAAGGGACCCGGCCCTGCGCTCATCATCCAAGACCGTTCCCCATTATGTTGGTGTTATGTACAGCGCCTCATCCAGGCTACTCTACTACTATTTATGCTTGGAAAGACCGCTGAGTCTTGCCCGACTTGGAGGACTTGGTAGCCTTGGTGCTGCTGGCTGCTGCGGCGGTGGCGTTGCCAGTGCTGGCGCCTGCGACCTGGAAAGCAATGTTGCCACCAAAGGGACCGGCGCCGTTGTTGTTGACGACCTTCATCAGGCAGAAGTTGCTCATGCCGCTGGCGGAATCGGTTCCGGTGCAGGTGAGACCGGCAGGAACCTTGACGGAGAATGGCTGGAGGAATTGGTCAGAACACAATCTCAGAACTCGGCAAGAAAGTGGAGTTTTCTTTTGACTTACTGCATCAGCACCGACGTTGGTGGCACGTCTCTGGATACCAACGGTGTGAAGGGCCCTTGTCACCATGCGCTGGACCACGTTACCCTTTCCGTTTCCGACCATGTCCGAAGTGGCCTCGAGCTGTGTGCCACTGGAGTATGCGCCAGTGCCGGTCTCGTCGATGACGGCGAAGAGCTTGCCGGTCTTGTCGTTGGCAGTACCGTCACTAGTGACGATTCTCCAGGTGCCGGTGATGGAACCGGTGCCGTCGGCGGCCACCTGGGGCAGCGTGTCGCCGGACAGGGCCATGGCGGCCTTCAGATCCGACACGGCGAGCTTGCCGTTGGCGGCCGTCTTGCCGAGACCGTCCTGCATTGGGTTGTTGGCCTTGCCGCCGAAGACGGTAGTGTCCTTCTCGGTCGCGTCGTTGGGTCCGAATCTGGCCACAGCTCCACCCATGATGCCGAGAGCGGTGCCATTGCCACCTTGGTCGCCACTAGATGTGCCAACGATTAGTATGTATGGACGGGATGAGTCGAATAGTAGTTGACTCACGTAACAACCTGGACGTTGCCGTGTGCGCTGATGAGGCCGGCAGCGGACAGGGTCAGGGCAAGAATGTAGCTGGTATGCATCTTGAAAGTTGTTTGGATATGTGTGTGGGATTTAGATGGGATGTGAAGTAAATGAAAAGTTCAAAAAGAAATTGTCTAATAGTGATTATTGAGAAGTGAAGACAGACCGGATCAACCGGTTGTGAGGGGTTGGAAGAAAGAAAAGAATAGAGAAGCTGGTGATGGCGATGATGATGAGAAGGAGAAAGCTGAATGTAGGCGATGTTGGAATGGATTTATATAGTCATCGCATAGTGATCATTCACGATGATGTTGGCCGGCACAAGTTGCCGTTCTGCTCCTATGTGAGTGCATCTGATCTTGAGGCTGTAACAAGGCCGCATACCTCGGACATGCCCATGGAATTCGGCACTTGTTCCTTTAGGAAGAATATAGGAAAATATGATCCCTAGATCCCTGCATGATGGCAGCACAATACTACGCAGAGTTGCAGGCTAAGGTTTTAAGCTCCCTGTCATGTATCTGACAGGGTTCGCTTCAACGTGGGGCAGATGAGTTTTCCCAGCCAAAAACTGCACCCGCACAAGCCAACCTCGGTGGAGATCTACATGCACAACTTAAAACTTAGCTGTCCAACCAATGACCATAGTGGTTGAGCAGATCCACGGTGTGTGGGCATGTCCACGATATTCCACTAATTCCCGACATGAGACACGAGGGATCGCTGAAACCTGGCTAACGACCCAGACACGCATTTTCGAGTGCCAAAGTGCCAAATGCGTCCAAGAGATCTGAAAAGCTTGTCGAGAACGCCGCGGCGGGTAATCGGCGGGCACCAATTGGGATTGTGGAATACGATTTTCACGATTTGCTCAGGGAACCGCAGATACTCGGATCTATACCGAGAAGATCTTCTCACTGGTGGATTGATTTGCCAATTTTTGTTTTCTTCTACTTATTAGCCGCTGGGTCCCGATGAAAGTGGCCTTCAAATGTTTGTTAGCCGCCAGAAAGACCTGCATACACAGTCGACTGCGCTTATTCACAGTTGGCATATTCCCCCCTCCCCCTGCTGCTGTCCTGCGTTTCCCTTCAGGCTGTACTTTTGACTTTGGCCGAATTTTTCAACCCATGACGCGACACATCAATGACAAGACGACATCTTCTAACACCGCGCGACCAGACGAAAGCCATTTGCGACAGCCATGGGACAAGTCGTTGTGTTCGTCACAGAACATGAGCTCGAGGCAAGGGTTCCAACGGCCGGGGGGTGCGCACAGGCGGTCCACATGCACTGACTAGCCCCAAACCAGCGCCCATGACCGTGGCCCTGATGGCCATTGGCGCCTTGATGGAGTTGCTCTGTGAGAGTATGTCTCAGGACAAACAGCGCGCGACGAATCCCCCACATCCCATTGTTATCTGTCGCCATACGAACTGACAAAGACTTTGGTCATGCATAGAGAGAGCATCGCGACGGCCATGCGCCCGGCCAAGCACCGGTGACTGCGCTGTGCCTGAGTTCCTGTGCAAGGCTAGCTGCGTCGCGACATTGAAACCGAGTACAATTGGGAAACCAATCAGAGAGAACAACCACTGAGACAAGCGTCACGCTAGTAGTACACCTTATTTGAACACCATGGCGTTGATCACTGTGCTGAAGCACAGTCTGGTGTATCGGATCTATGATCCATCATCTGGCAGTTAGTAATCAACCGATCTTGCGATGCTGCTTAATGAAGTTTGCGGACTCTAATGAAGTTTGCGGACTCTAATGAAGTTTGCGGACTCGAGCCTTTCTCGGACGGTCGTGCATGTATAGCACATCTTCTCGCCTCTTCAGCATCTTGGACACACCACTTATTTACTACCAGAATGAATATTTTCCCTAGTGCTTGCAAGATGACTGCGTCCGCGATCCATCATGGGAAAGACGAACATGTGTTGGCGCTGAAGAAGGCACGGTGTTGACTTTCGCACAGCCATGGTCATAACGGCTGCAGTGTGCATAGATGCGTTATCCCTTCTTGCTTTTCTTGTAAGCCTGATGCTCAGCTCTGAACCTTTTTGAGCTCCTATATCGAGAATCTACCAATGTTAGCTTTTTCTGAACACTGCTGAAGAACATAAAGTTTAGCCAAGGGGCGAAGCAATTGGGGGCTTCTTTGCTTCGAGGGCTTCGCAGTGAAAAGCAATCTCCTAAACTTCCCCTCCTGTCCTCCCTCGTTTCTATCGCCACAATGTTCACATCTCTTAGTTATGTTCTAACCTGCCAACCAACTTTTACGACCTACCATCCACAAGCATAGTCATGATCATACGATATCACACACGATGGTACTGTTAATCGACCCTCCTCGTCATCAAAGCCAAGATATATCATACGCTGATTGGATGTCTGTATTGACAGTATGTTTTGCGCCATTGCTTGCGCATATCTTCGCGGGTGCCCCGACGCCATCCTTTTTGATCCCTACCAAGCCGAGTTGGCACGATTACATAACTCTTTTCAATCCCACGGCAATCATCTACCGTTACGGAGCAATCGTTGAAAGAAGGCTGCGAGCCTACAAATGGGAACCTATCGATTTCGCAGCAGCCAACGCCCTATTCTGGACTGAACGCGGCTGGGATGGGTCAGAAGATATGGTAATAAGCAGCTTGCCATACTGCACCATGTTACCCAAAAGCACCACTTTGAGAATTGTCTCTGTCCAAATGATGAAGACGGTCATTACAGCGTCACAAGGCATGCAAGCTGCGATCAGTCTTGTTGGACCTATGATGGATACAGTCTACATCATGTTCAGTGCGCAACCTGCTGTGGACTTTACATTCGGGCCACTGGCTATGCTGGGGTTATTGCGTCTCCTACCGTCCGCTTGGCTATCCGATGAATTCTTGTACACTGCGATTCCATCTGGTACTTCTTACCCGATCCTGAAAACCAGCAAGATCATTGAACAGCGCAGAGTATCTTGGGATAGTTTACTACAGGACAGTCCTTCAGATGCATCCATTGAAATCCGATATCAACCAGCATCTTACTGGCCAAGTCGACTTTTCCGCTTCATGTATTTGGGTATACTGGTCGCTCTCTGGGTCTTGCTGCTATGCTGGGCATTGATTCCTGACAAGACCGTTGCACGAAGCCACATCATGTACTACACGGCAACATCGTTTTCCATTGCGGTTTTTTATTTCATTACCTTCACAATAACAACGGTTACTTATGGCTGGTATTCGGTGCAGGGTCAAACAACATCGACCATATTGCCTTGTATTTCGCGACTATGGTTCAAAGCATATGCGAGCCTCTGGTTGCTCTCCGCAGCGCTGTTGGTCACTTTGGCGGCACTAGAAACATACAAGACGCCCTGTGGAGTGTATACTAGTATACAACCGAGATGGACTGGATCTATCTGCTCTCAGAATACGGTCAAAGTCGATTTTGACTCGAGCATGGCGGGGGCTTTCAAGACCTTTGGATTGGCCTCTCAATTTGACTGGGACCAAAGAGAAGTGGGCGCACCTGCACCGCCGGGCGTGTTCTGGGTGTCAAACTTCACTGGAACTTGCCTTGGAAATTTTCACAACATGACTCAATGGACAAGGGCACAAGCCTTGGCTATGGAAGAGCACGCAAATCTCACCAGCATCCTCGTCGAGAACCTTGACTTTGTTCTAGAATAGTAATACGCGATTGCAATTAAATGTAATACGCCCTCCTTGCTCATCACAGATGTACCTAATAACCACTCACTCGTATCAGGAGCACCGACAAGCAAAGCTATGAGACTATCAGACATCAGCGTGCCCGCGATGATGATGTAGTGAAGTGGCGCTCACTTCTCCATCACTTTCTGAGCGCTTACCTCCGAAACATACTACGATGACTCCCGGCATCTCTTATTTGGTTTGGAGTCGCAGTAATATGCACTGGGAAACTTGATGCAAATGGGACCCTGTTGGGCAACGCTTTGATGCACCACACACAAAGCAGCTATAACAATAATCAATACAACAAGCAAGAATAACTTCGCTAACTTGAACTGCTTGTTTCCGGAACGTGACGGCTGACAGGGGTCAAATTCCATGCCATGCGTGTGCTGCCACGCCGACGCACAGGCTCGCACTCCGCTCCATTGTTATCACCGCCGAGAATTGCGAATCTTGGCATTCAACAAGAACAAATCCTCCTAGCACGACACGACTGGCTTTGATGACACTTGGGAAGAATGTGCATCGCTCTATATTTTATGTTTCATTGAATTTCCCGATCCAAATCGTGCCCTCTGAGTTCGGACCGAACTACAGACAAGTTTGTATTCCAGCCGTGACACTGTGGATGCTGCGATCAAGTATAAGTGCCGAGATCCTTTTTCGGACAATAGAGAGGATCATTTCGGGACAGTATCGCATTGTGTCACGCGACCGAGCATTCTTTATCGTGTTTGCATGTGTTTGCGGCAGCCCAACGGCCGCGACCGTGGTCCAGCTGAATATATGTGCGGACCCGATTCCATGGTCATGGAACTCGTGGCCGGCTTTCCTTTACTACACAAGGAACATGCAGGGTTCGAACTTCCAACTTCTTGGACACAGCTGATAATCAGGCAAAATATGGTCGGTGACAGATACCGGAAATGTTGAAGACAACCGGGAAAGAAATAGTATCTAGTGTGGCATCCCCTGACCCCAGCCGGTCCCAAAAGACCGCGATACTACCGCAAGTCGCCTGCCGCCCACGTGGTGCGTATGCCGTAAGGGTTTGGCAGAGGTTGATGCGGGACAACGGTTTCTAGTGCAGGCGTAGCTGACCCAGTACTATACATAGTCAGGTATCTTAAATCCGCTGCGGCTTCGGAGAAGGTCGGAGAGCGATGGGAGGCATTTCCTCAGCACAAGTTGCAAGAAATGCGGCATCAAGACCATCCGCCTTCGGCACAGGACACGTAACGACGGGATCCTCCTAGACTAGACCAGGAACTCGGGAATGAGCTGAATCTTTTGCAAGGCAAAACGAGAGTTCTAGCTATTCGTATCGGGACGGGCAAAGCCCAGATGTAACAATGCCCCCCAAGCCCGGCCAAGGATCGCAAGCGGCTAGAGCTCCGCCCGACCCGCAGAAATAGCGTTATCTGATGGATCTGATAAAAATCTTGATCCCTCACCTACATGGATGTCGTCCCCTGAATCTTCTCACAGTGAAAATCAGAGCCATGGCCACGGGAAAAGTGGGTAGCGTAGACTTCAATACTTTGGGAGATGCGTCGTTTTTGTTTTTGAACTTTCATTGCCATTGACTTTATATAAAGTGAAGACCTTTCTTCCTGGTAGTTGACGAGAGCTTGGACTCGGCACGGTTCCAACAATTCCAGGCATATCTCAATCAACTCTCTCTGGGCTCGACAGCTTCCAACTACCAGCCGCACTCACCATGACTGTGGAGCTTGGCCCAGTGACTGAGGTCCATCCGCCTCGATCGCCGCCATCCGAATCTCTTGGCGAGACCAAGGTCGAGGCCGCCGTCACGGTAGACTCTGATGGCGCACCCAACGACAGCGATGCCGCCTCGGCGCACAGCAGCCTTCGGCCTGCGCCGTTGAAGTGGAAACTGGCGGCCATCGTTCTCGTCACTTGCATAGGATTTGGATCCCAGTGGAGCAGTGGAATCACGGGCGCCATGAAGACGACCATCAAGAAGGAAATGGATATCGACAACACCCAATTTGCCTTGCTCGAAGCAAGCGAGGACTTCATGGTTACTGCGCTTATGCTAGTGAGTGGCATTGTCACTGATCGCATTGGTGGTGCAGGTAAGTTCTCTCTTGATTGATGTGGGCCTTGTTCTATACTAATCTAAAGCAGGCGCCATGTTGTATGGCAACGCCATCTACTCGATCGGATCCATTCTCGTCGCAGCAGCCGCCCAACAACGTTCGTACAAATTCATGGTGGGCGGTCGCGTCGTGCGAGCCCTCGGAGATATTGCCACCCAAGTTGCCCAGTATAAGGTTTTCTCATCCTGGTTTGCTCCGGGTAACGGGTTCGCCTCGACCCTGGGATTCGAGCTGGGAATTGGAAAGATTGGCGCCTTTGCAGGAAAGTCGTCAGCGAACATCATTGCCGCGCGCACTGGCGATTTTGCCTGGGTGTTCTGGGTTGCCGTGTTTATGAACATTTTCACCAATGTCATGACTGGTGTCTTTTACTGGTTCACCAAGATTGCGAACCGCAAATTCCACGGCGTGAAGGACCCCTCAACTGGCCAGATTCTCAAGGAGAAATCCAAGAAGTTTGAGCTCAGAAAGGTCCTTGAGCTTCCATGGGCTTTCTGGTGTATACAGGCATTCTCGCTTTTCGAAACGAGCACGGCCATTGTATACCTTCAGAATGCGACGGAGATTGCAGAGCAAAGATTCAACGTCAGCTCCATTACTGCTGGTTGGTATAGTGCTACATCTCAATATGCTGGTAAGTTGTTCCGAACTAGTGCGATGCCTTTAGCAAGAACGACGGCTAATCTAGACAGGATTCTTCATCGTTCCCCTTCTTGGTGCCTTCCTGGACTTGTTTGGCCAGCGCATCTCTGTTTGTAAGTTCAAGAATGACTGATGTCCATCCTTTGAGCATCCTACTGACCGTTCCCCCTAGTGCTCTTCTGCGGAGTTGGCATGTTCACCTCGATGTTGCTGCTATGCTTTGGCAGTAACGTGACCGGCGCCGCTGCTTCCTTGGGTGTGTTTGCGTTTGCATACTGTTTCGGCCCGACCACCATTATCGACAGTATTCGAACTTCGATTTGGGAACCATCAGTATTTGGTTCAGCGTATGCTTTGAAGATCACCATGAACAATGCGTAAGTGCTACTTAGACCACGTCTTGTGCAAATCCACTAACATGACATAGCATGAATATCATTGTTCGAGTCATTACTGGCGTGATACAAGATCGGGATAACAATTCATATGACCATGTGGTTATTGTGTATGCCATCCTTGCTGGTATCTCGGTCGTCGTGTCAATCATCCTAGCCATCACAGCTCGGCTGACTGTCGACTTGGGCCACCTTCAGTGGACTCGCAAGCAGCGCATGGCACGGACGGCTATTTTGCAGGAACAGAAGAGGCGGTTTGTCGAGGAAAACGGGCCAAAGAACAGAAGAATATCCATGGCTTGCTTCGGTGCCTGCATTGTTCTGATTCTCGGAAGCTGGGGTGGCTACTTCTGGGGAGTCGCTACAGGGAACAATGAGTGATGCGTCAGCGCAAACAAGCAGATATGTGCGCCTGGAAACCAAAAATAATGAAAAGGCGTAGAAATTTAAAACAACAAGTATATCACAGAACTTCTCCAAGTCATATGATTATCTCTTCATCCATTTTTCTTTTTCTTTTGTTAGAAAGAATTAGAATTATTATATTAATGAGAGAAAGAGAAAAGGACGTGTGATCCATGGGGACCTCATCAACCTAATCTGATATGCCCGCCGATAGTGCCTTGGCCGCTACGATCCTCTGGGCCGGTCACCGAGAGACCCGAATACGACAGCATTGGCAAAGCTTGATGGTCCAACCTCCGGATTCGGAACGAAGGCATTTCGAGGTAGAGCTAGACACTTATAACAAGCCAGGCTTCTCTATAATCCCCAAGCTGCCACATCGGATGACTCCATGCTATCGTGTGTGTCGTACAAGACACGCGGGCCAACAGGCTCACGTGGAACCATGTTCGCCATGAGCTGCCAGATGCGAATCTGTGCCGGGCTCTACTTCATGGGATACTGTCCCCCCTCGTCTTCGTACGAAAATTCACTGTTCTTTTTCAAGGAGTTTTTTCTATCTTCGAGTATTGAATCCATTGCCTATTTGGATGATTGCCACGCAGTTGCTACCTCTTGTATGTACATAGCCTCCTCATGACTCTTTGTCAATGCGTGACTGGACAATCTCTGTGGCACTGACTCCCTAAACAACTTGCAGGTACGCATCGGACCTGCCATTCTGTGACTGTGAATATTCCGGGGAGCTGGGAATATCCGAATATCTGATTGCCCGTCCAGGCCATGACCAACTCCTGGGCCGTGACGGCCTGGCCGGTGTCGGCTCCACCGCTGCGCCTGTCAAGGTTTGCTCATTGTTCGAGAGAGCGGTCGAGGGACGACTGGCGCTCGTGGCTGACCGCAGATTGCGAGCCGTGCGGGCCAGGCGGATAGGGTGAAGGGGATCTGCAACTGTAACCGCATGGTGTCAATAAGAGTTCTTTCCTTGCACTTGGATGAATATTGGGGGACATACCTTTCTTCAAGGCATGTATTTGCCAGATGCCATAACAGATGAGAACAATAGTCGTAAGACTGATGAACATGGTCACGATCAACAAGATGATCTCGGGAGATGCCATGGCTGCAAGTCGCAGTGTGGTGGCGGAGATACGAAATGGGATGGTCAGAAGAGAGACCTGCGGCATCTGGATAATCCGGATTTATATGTAATGATTTTGGGCATGGCCATGTGTCGATCTGGTACGTGTTATTCACATTGGCCAGACAGACATTGTCACCTACTCGTCCTGTGGCAGTGATTCACACACGCGGACAAACTCGACATTTCTGCCTGGTGGCGTTGACTGACTCTCAAAGACACGTCCAATCTTTGTGCGTGGTGTGCATTCCCATCATGAGTCAATAATTAAAGACTCCAGATAAGAAAGTAAACAATTTAGGATGGTATCCTGCGTTCCTTCAATTGATTTCATTGCCATTCGGATCAAAATCAACATCTTTATCTAGAGCCGCATCCGACTTGTCTGTCTGGTGATGGTTGCGCACATTGGCAGACAGGTATCGTCGTCTGTCTGTCCTGTTGTTGGCATTTACCCGAGGCGACATGTCTAGTATAAATCAATGCCACATCGAAGAGCCTTTTGGTACACTTGTCCTACGGATCAATAACATAGCGGTTTGGATATAATTAATCATCACTTATATGGATTCAAGTGTTATGTGATTTAATTTAGTGCTCGTTCGGTTGGACTTCATAAAGACCTGTTTTGGGTGCCCGTGCTTTGCGCTTTATAGTATGAGTCAGTCGGCGAGAACACTCCAGTCAAGCAAGTCAATATAAAGACAATAATACGCAAGAGATCTCAATTCTGGCTCTGCTTCTCTGCTTTGTGTAAGACAGTACCACTGAAAAATATTTTCTTATATATATAGAATCTAAATTCTGCGTTGTCATCTGAAACTACTTTCCATCGTATACGCTCCACTATTCCATCGCGCATCACGAACACAGGCATCACGAAGCAGTAACTATTGTTCAAACGAAAACCTACAATAACACACCCAAAATGACCGAAATCAAGCCCAAAGTTGATCCCACAGATCCCACAACTAGTGATCCTCCAGCCAAACCACCCTACCGGCAAATCCGCGCCCAATACGACGAGCACACCATTACAGTCTACCAAGCCTACAACGCCGAGATCGCATCCAGCGCCGTCGCAAACCAGCGCCTCAACGCATCACCGCTGTTCCGACCCGTGCGCATGACCTGGATCAAGCCGAGCTGGTGCTGGATGATGTACCGCTCGGGCTACGCGGCCAAGGACGCGAATCAAGAGCGCATCCTGGCCCTCAAGGTGCGGCGCGAGGACTTCGTGGGCTTGCTGGAGAGGGCTGTTCTAACAACGGAAACCGCCGCCACGAGTACGGTGGGCACGAGTGCTGCCGGGGAGGGCGGAAAGGCGGACGCCGCGGTCAAGGTTCAGTGGGATCCGGAGCGCTCGGCGCGGCTCGGCCGGCTGGATTACCGGAGCATTCAGATTGGTATCCGTGGCTCGCTGGCTGCCGAGTGGATAGAGCGGTGGATTGTCAGCATTGAAGATGTGACGGAGAGGGCAAAGGCGTTGAAAGCGGCGCTGGATGCTGATTCAGATATCTCGGAAGAAGAGCTCGTGGCGCGGGGTCTGGTACCAGAGGAGAAGCCGTTTCGTGTCTCAGATGACTTGCGCAACATCCTTGGCATAAATACAGCATGACTAATCATCACATAGTATAAATCGTCAACAGTTTGAATGCTGATTGATAGGCACACGTAATTCATTTGATGCAACAATCGTGCTTGACCACCACCTTGTTGACGGATGGAAAACGAACGTAGTTATCACGGAGATAGATTTGTGCGTAATTGTATATCGTATAAACAGGCTCGATGCTATAATAATGATCTACATGCGGCCGAAACGCCTATTCCCGTCATCATGTCATTCTGACGTCTCTTATCAACAATTCTGTTCTAACGCCAGTATTCCAAAGCAATAATTGTACAGTGTCGAGGTCTCGATGCATTTACTTCGGGGGGCTTCCAGAGCCACGGGTGAAGCTAGAATGTGTTAGTCGTTGTAGAAGACTGTGGGCAACAGCCATTAACTCACTTGTGCCACATCTGTCCAAAGAGACCAGGAGCAGGGCGTTGCTCGTGGATGCTCTGGCGTCTAGCCGAAGAGGAGGGATCGTTCGATCGCTTCTGTGACATAAGGCCTTCGAAGGCAGGGCCAGAGCTCTGGATGGGTAATATAGTTAGCGACCGAACGTCGAGGGCCGACAAATGATTGTCAATGGTAAACATACTCGTCTTCTGGAACCAGCAGCACCTTGTTGAGCGGGACCCTTGTTGTTCTCCATATTGATAGATTGGTTGGAATTTGGAGTTTGTTTGGAAGTGGTGGCTTAGTTTAACTGAGTGTTGATAATGTAATATTTACGTAGTATGGATGAATAATGTAGAGGCAGGAGAAGTTGGGGAATCTTCGACTTTAAGTATTATTGCTTGACAAGCTGTTCAATGTTGCTCTACTAGCCAACGGCTTGATCAGCCCATCCATCATGCCTTCCCAGATTCCAGACCCCCCCTAGACAGACGGCAGAAAAGCATCGACTGGAGGGTTGGTGTCCCCAAGCGATGACTTCACCAATAGAACAATCAATGCCATTTAGAGGTAAGACCAAGGGGAACATTGAACCCCACCGCGAGCCTCTGCTGTACACTCAACATGGATGTCGCAAAACCAAAGCGGGAAAGCTCCCCATGATTCCACGTCATGGAAGCTTACACAATCCCTCGAGTCGGCAAGCGTTCTGACCACACCGGAAAAGTTAATCAGGACAAGCTCAACCCCGCAGAAAGGGGGTGGTTTCTCTGTCTTACGACTCATGGTCTGATCGAATGAGAGAGGTTCGATCTTCACGCTTGCATATATTGAGATAGAGCCAAACGGCACTCTCATAGGACCGACTTGTTTGTTGGAGACTGGAGACTGCAAAGACCCTGGCGATGGGCAGCATTCTGGCTTGTCTGGGGCCCATGGGGGAGGCCGGAAGTATTAATTAGTCTATCGATCGCGCCGCTCTGATGCAGACTAACAAAGGCAAAACATAGAATCACGCTTCTCAACATCATCCCGTTCAGTGTCTTTGAGTGTTTGGGACTCCACTCTGTCAAGGGAGCCATGTGCCCTATAAACGCCTATGAGATCATGTCAATTGCTAGCTATCGAGAAATTCGACCGCGCTATCGTATTGTGTCCGTGCAGCAAAAGTGCCCGGAAAGCGGGAGTCTTCCCTCGATAACCGACCGATTGATGATGCGTGTTTGTCAGGGTCCAGAAAAGAGGGGCCGCCAACGTGCAGCGCGGGGTTGGGGCTGCCCATGAACGCTGGTCCCCGAATTACATACGACATGCATCTATTGGTCGAAGGCTTGCAATGCTTGATGATATGGAACAGAAATGCACATAATATCACGTCTGGAGGTAGCGGCAACGAACACGAGATCAAATATGCGGATAAAAAGTATATTCATCACTATGGAATCACGCCGCAGGCAGCGTTCAGGAACAACTGTATGTGGTCAGCGCAAGAACTCTACAACTGTCCATAATGTGCAAGATGGGAACCTCATTCAGTTCTCCAAGGTGAAAAAGTCTCGTCACTGTAGAACTCCGACAATGTAGATAAGTAGGATATTGCTCATCCTCAAGGTTGTATGTGAATTGCGTAATAGGAGAATCTGTAACTTACGCTTTAGACGACTGGGTTCTTACGAGTGCGAAAATCAATACCTAGCGACACGTAAATGTCAGCAACGGTGCAAACGAGAAATTTGCAACAGTGATTGTCTAGAGATTGATCTCAGGCTGTTCGCAAGTTAGCAGCTGTTGCAGGCGATTCGATCCACAAATGGCATACCTCATTAAATCAGATTTTGTTTTAAATGTTCATTCCAAGTCCGGAGACAAGGTCAAACAGTGTGAATAATGTTCATCATATTATAATGTGCTTGGGTGGGAGCAGAAGATGTTTACCTAGCAGCGCCGTGTTAGTTGACGTTGCTGACAGGTATGGCAGTACAAGGATGGCCATCAAGAGATACCATCAGCTGACGAAGTCTCAACAAGAAGTCACCATGGTTCTTCTCCCACAAGGTTTGTACGCCTCGCTTTCACGGAAGAAGGCCACGGATATTCGATATGTCCGCCCGTTCGTTCAAACTATCCTCATATGGATACGATAGACAGGAATGGTGGAATGAATATGTACCTGATTGCGAGAAGGCGAGTTAGCAGATTGTACATTGCAAATCGTCTTCACAGAATAGAGTTTTGGTGATCCAAGTCAGACAAGGCTGAAACTAAACAAATCCACATAATGTATTCGGCATGAGGAATCCCTAGATTTGTCGGTTTTTTTCATCACTCAAGGACTGCCCGGGGAGGCAGTGGGCAGGGGGAGGGCACAAGGTAGAGATGCAATGCGACTAACCTTTTGTATAGTGAAGTCGTTGGCGACTCGTAGATGCGCCAATCGAGACCGCGTGGACGCTGTAAACGCGTCGCAAGCGACCGAAAGACCTACCTAAACACACAATCTTCTCAATGTTAGCGCTGGTTCGTCACACCAGGTGCAAGAAATAGAAAAGTTTGGAGCATTTGCTCAGGGTAATTCTAGAGATTATTCCCCATAATTGTGTAAGATTTGGATTGTTCAAGGTTTGATAATCATAGCAGGACACACCGAGAGACCGGTGTAGCGTGACTTACCGATGTTTTGCGACCCGAAATACCGGCGTCCAGGACATGCCAGGAAGACGCCGGCGATATGAGAGCGCAGGGTGATCGAGTGTGGAAGCTGAAGATGTTTGTTGGGTTGTGGAAGAGAAGAAGGAAAAAAGGGAAAGCTCGAAAGATATGTGCTTGAGAAGTGAAGCCAGAAATTTCGCGTGTTTTTTTTGTGGACCAGGTCCAAGCTCGGGTGAAACTTGGGCAGGTGCCGAGCTATCGAGAAGCTTGGATCACAGCTGACAGCTGGCAGGCCTGGTAGCCGTGCAGCCTGAGACTCACGGCTTCTCCCGATAAGCCCCGCAGTTCAAGCGTCCAGCGCATTGATTGTGGCAAAAAGCAGCACCGCCACACACGCCCTCCCTCCCGTTATTAAGAGAGCTATTGATGCCTTGTGGCACTCACCTCCTGTCTTGTTGATACAAGCATCTCGTTCAATACTCAGTTCGCATACATTTCGCGAACTGAAAACACCACGATGGTTGCCGGAATGGGCGGAGTATTGGGCCCAGTCGCTATGCGGCTGGTCCGTACTACCGCTTATAAGGCTTCCAAGTTGGTCCGGAAGAAGCTGGCAGCAGCACTTCGACCGGTCAACACGGCCTTGGAGCCAGCATTTGCAAGAACACGCCCTCGACAACCTATTCATCCCTCGGCTCTGTTGCGCCAGCAAAAGAGTCGGAGATGGTATTCCAACTCTACTTACAAGAACATCGACGCTGCGGTCCGCCGCTTCATCACCACTGGCCGCACTGACGCCCCGGTATGGATTGACCGCACCAAGTTCATGAGCACCAAGACAGGCCGTGCTGTCTCTCAAATGACTGGACGGGCTCCATTTGCAAGCACCCTGCGTCCGAATCTCACTGGAGGTGCTCTGCCTCGTACTGCTGGTGGTTACGGTCTGGGTGGTCGGATCGGCGGAGCTCGATACTTTTCCCATGCACCGGCCTCTCAAGCGCAGGTTGTGCAAAACGTATCGTCTGCCGTCCGGGCCTTCTGGATTTCGGGCCAAAAGGCACAGTTCAACGGAGTCAATGCCCGTGGCGAGAAGCAATATCGCGCCGTCTCATCTCTTCAAGAGGAGACCTCGCGCAAGCTCGCATCGGTGCCTCGGATCATGCCTGGCTCCTATGTCGACTTTACTCTGAACCCAACTGTCACTGCTCTCAGCCCCTTGGCTGCCGCCATGCCCTTTACCACCAAGAGCAAGGAGGTCGCAGCTGTTGACGCCACCACCCTCAACACGGAAGGTTTTCTCGATGTTTTGTCTGTTGACTTTGGTCGTGCTCTGAAAGATCTGACGGCGGTCTTGTCAGATATCAAAAAGTTATCCGCCCTTGGGGATTTGCCGATACAACTTGAGAAGGGCCATATCCTTCGGGTTCGGTTTCCCGGTGTTGACGCTGAGACGGTTGAATCGCTCTTGGATGACCTTGGGCTCAGTCGAGGCATTGTGAGGGAAGATGCTGACTTTCATGTTGAGACTGGTGTGCCAGTGGCTTTGAAATTCCCATTTGCCCCCGACGCAGAACCTGAAGAGTCAGTTCTCTCGACATCTCCTTGTGGCTCATTGCGTTCGCTGGGAAGTTCCTTGCAAGAGCACGAGCTTTTCGAAGCGTTCAGCGATATCGAGGACAATCCCTGGCTCGCATCACCAGAAACAGAAGGCTACGAGACCGAATCTCAACCTTTCAGTTCAGGTGAGCACTGTTCCGAAGAGTTTGAAGGTCTGGAAGGGGTGTACAAGTTTCTCGAAGAATGTGACCGTGCCAAGGGCAAGTTTTGATGAGTGCCTCAAACTGGCAGTCGGAGTTTTGAGACTCGGCTTTGAAGGCCTTGAAGATACAGGCTACAAACCTTACACTCGCTCGCCTGATCCATTTTGAGGACAGCAGCCATTTAATGGCTTTCCTTTTAGCGTATTTGACATTTCATTTGTAACAAATTGAATACCATTGAAGTACATCATTCTGAGTGTCGTATCGCGTGCATCAAGTGAATTGTTTCAGTGAAAGTTATGTCTTACAGTGATAAAGTGAGAATGGGGGCTAAAATCGTACGCAGCTGAGTGGCTGTCCATAGAAGCAGCTTCAGCTCGAACTTGGCGCAAGACCTACCAGGCCCCACTCATAGCCCAGGGAATAGTGGGGCGCTTTCCACAACGACTAATCCCACAGGAAAATCGAAATTCGGCCGCTGCCTCGAACTTTTGATACTTTCGCGACACCATCAATTCATTGCGCATCGCAAATCACCACCAACCAAGAAAAAACCGTTACCCTTAAAGTCCGTCTTCATAAACCTAAGAAGAAATGGTGGGTAACAAGTCAGAGTACTTCGGCAAGCTGAAGAACTTGCTCGAGGAGTACAAGTCCGTCTTCATCGTCACGTAAGTTTGCTCCAAATTATTCCTCTCCCAAAGTCCGAATATCTGCGCGCGCACGCGTAGAGGCAGCACGGGCTTCAATCGAGAGTCTAGAGGCTGACAATGCCCTCACAGCGTCGACAATGTCTCCTCCCAGCAGATGCACGAGGTCCGTCAGTCTCTCCGTGGAGAGGCTGTCGTCCTGATGGGAAAGAACACCATGGTTCGCCGTGCCCTCCGTACCTTCATCAACGACACCCCCGAGTACGAGCGTCTCCTGCCTCACATCAAGGGCAACATTGGTTTCGTCTTCACCAACGGTGACCTGAAGGACATCCGTGACAAGATCCTGGCCAACAAGGTCGCTGCCCCCGCCCGTGCTGGTGCCGTTGCCCCCGTCGATGTCTGGATTCCCGCTGGAAACACTGGTATGGAGCCCGGCAAGACCTCTTTCTTCCAGGCCCTCGGTGTCCCCACCAAGATTGCCCGTGGTACCATTGAAATCACTGCCGACCTCAAGCTCGTTGAGACCGGCCTTAAGGTCGGTCCCTCCGAGGCTACCCTGCTCAACATGCTGAACATCTCTCCCTTCACCTACGGTCTGGGTATCTCCCAGGTCTACGACCAGGGTAACGCTTTCCCCGCCGACGTCCTCGACGTCGGTGAGGAGCAGCTCCTCAAGACCTTTGCCAGCGCCATCACCGCCATTGCCTCCATCTCGCTGGCCATCAACTTCCCCACCCTGCCCTCGGTCATGCACTCCCTGGTCAACGGTTACAAGAAGGTCCTCGCCGTCGCCATTGAGACTGAGATCAGCTGGCCCGAGATTGAGGAGCTCAAGGACCGCATTGCCAACCCTGACGCTTACGCTTCCTCCGCCCCCGCTGCCGGTGGTGCTGCCGCCGCTGGTGGTGACGCCGCCCCCGCTGAGGAGGCCAAGGCTGAGGAGGAGGAGGAGTCCGACGATGACATGGGATTCGGTCTCTTGTAAGTTTCCCCCGCGACTCTGTTTGTCTGGCGAGCACATTACTAACACCAATTTTTACAGTGACTAAATTCCCTAACATTATCTCGGCACTCGCATGAATAATGACATGAATCCGATTGTTGCACGGGTTTACGAGATCTACGCTCACGGAACCGGAAAAGTTTGGGAGAATATAGATCTGATATGCTGGTCAATAAAACGGAAGTCATGAAGACACAACAAAATGACGGCTCTGGAATGCCTGTGAATGAACCATGGTCGTGAAGACTGTTCTTCATTCTTTGCCCAAAAGGTTAGTTTAAACTCCCAAAGTCACATTTTCTTCCCCCTCGTTGCAGTGATTATAACACAAAACACAAACGAGCTTTTTAACCCTGAATCTCCATGTCGATTGTGATCACCACCCTATGAGCAACATATCATACACGTTCTTCCTTGATATACACTTTTTAGCGATCTATAAGCTAACATATCAAAAGTCTTTTTAGATGGCCTCATACATAATTGTACAACCTTCTTGGGTGTGCTTTTGTCAACTCTGGGTATCATACATATTGTTACACCCCCGCTTGTTGTGTCATGTCTCCTCTTCATATTGCTTGTCAGCGGCCAAGATATCCGTGGCCATAGTAATTGCCGCCTCGGGCAAGCCAGCCAACTTGGCCACTTTCAGCGCGTGACTCTGTCGATTGATGCCCTTTCTTAATTTATGCACGTAGACGAACCCGCCGCGCCCGTCCTCGGCCAGATCCGTACAGTAGCACTCGACCTCGCCGCCCTGATCCACGTGCATGCCCCGCTCCCGCGCCAGGTCCGCCAGCTCGTGAAAGTGCGTGGCGAACAAGGCGCGGCAGCGATTGACGCTGACGAGATGCCACAGCGCGGCAAACGCCACGGCGGTGCCGTCGTCGGGCGTGGTGCCGCGGCCAATCTCGTCCATGATGACAAAGGACCGCGCGGTCGCGGACCGCAGGATCTGCGCCGTCTCGAGCATCTCGACCATGAAGGTGCTCTGGTCGCCGTAGAGGTTGTCGGCCGAGCCCACGCGGCTGAAGATGGCGTCGACGAGGCCCAGCTCGGCGTGCGCGGCGGGGACGAAGCAGCCCGTCTGCGCCAGGATGGTGATGAGGGCGTTTT